>JARHVA010001358.1:3352500-3362500 GCA_037957365.1 Torreya grandis
CAAAGACCTGAAAGATAAAAAAAATATTAAAATAAAAGCTAAAGAATGAAATCAAAATAATAATTAACATAATTGTTGACCAAAATTTGACTCCAAGTTGAAATTGGTCAACTGATATAAGTTAAAACTTTCATAAAATTATCATAAATTTTATGTGGTCTTGTCATAGTCTTAAAGGGTCCTAAATAATTTTCATATGGTCACATTTGTCCTTGTTTAGCCTTGTCCAAAGTTTGATCTTATGTGTGTCTAGTTCTAGGGGACATTTATGAGGTCTTGGTGTGGTCAATTGTGGTCAAAAGTTTAACATGGTTTATATTAATTATAAAATGGTATTAATGAGTCTTTAAGGTCATAATATCATGTATTAACCTTTTATTATGTCCTTATGTGATAAAAAGTCATTTTATCACCTTTTTGGCTTATTTTATGGATTTTTACATCCCATATTCAAATTAAAATATTTAAAGAAGGCTATTAAATGTACCTGATGTTCAAATTAAAATATTTAAAGAAGGATATTAAATGTACCTGATGTCATATAGTTTTTAGGGATAGTCATAGACTAATAAAATTCATGTTTAATGCTCAAAATGAGTAAAATGCCACTTTATAGGAACTTTTAGGCACTTGTATGGCCTTAGAAGATCACATTTCAGGTTAAAATGATTTTTGAGTGTCCCTTGAGATTACGCATATTATTTTTAGGATTTGGATTAAGTTTTAGTTTGAATAGATACTTCAAACACTCTTTGTCCTCCATCACTTCCTTCACAAGCTCAAAAAGGCAAATTTTAAGTGGATGGTACAACTAGGAGAGAGAAATTTAGGAGATAAAAATTTGAAAAAAATTATTGGTCCTAATTATATTTAAATTAGAGGAATTATTTTTCATATTCATGTCCCCTTATATATAAACAATCACTAAGAGTGATAGCAAATCACTTTCCCTTGTCCATCCAAGTAGTGTTAGATTTTGCCTCTATTTCTCCTCTTCATAATTTGATGGAGAAGAATGTTTTAATAGGTAAAATATATATTTTAAATGGTTTTTAATAAATTAATTAATATTAATGAAGTGTCTTAAATAAGAGGAAAAGTGTCTCAATGTATAGGTTATTTTAGTCACTCCTAATACAAGTTTTGGTTATCTGAGATGTTGGTCACTTTCATAGGTTTACAGTACCCAATAATTCATCATAAACCTCCTCAATCTCCCATAATTCATGTGTTATCTATTAATAAGTATCTATCTGCAAATAGTCCTTCAAGAGGCACTATGTCTTATTTTTTGAAGAGTATGGTCTATGCATACATGGCTCCCTACATGTTTGAACATCAATGTGGGGTATGAAAGGTAATGATAAATCATTTGTGTACATGAGATATAAATTTGAATACTTAAGGTGAAATTAGGTTAGAGTGGAGGCCCAAATTTTTACTCTCAACCAAAAGTCACAAGTGTTTTAATTGCTAACAATTCTACAAACTTGTGAGTGAGCATTCATAAATCTAGGTTTAAGTTTAATATGTCTAGACAATGGGAGATACACAAAAAAATATTAGACATTTATTTCACCATGATAGGATCCTTAGTGATATCACCAAAATAATGGTGAAGAGACCTAACCACTATGCTCAAGCTTTTATACAAAACCTTAAGATGACTGTATGTACAAGCCTATACGGATTACAGAGATAAGTTGAAGATGATGTAATGTTTGGTCATATTATCTATAATTTATTGAAAGAGTGGAAAGGAAGAGGGACAAGGTTGATATTGGAAAAGTGTTGAAAGGTATAAAAAGTCAAGAAGTTGCTTTTTTGATCCATACAAGAAAAATGAAGACTTATAGGCCCTAAACCTATAGGTCCTCATTTTGAAGTCAAACCAAATAAAAAAATAAAATTAAAATCAAGAACCAAAACTCAATGTAGATGATATAGGACACAAATAATTGTAATTAAATAGACCACTTGTAATTCAAGAGATGGTCAAAGGACTGAGTTCATAAGCCTAGAATGCCTACATGGGACTATGTATAAAATTGAGAAGGTAAAAGGGTCTAAAAATGTCATGAGGTAGAAAATAAACCTTGTAAAGATGGATAATTAACACTCAATTATGGTTTTAATCCTTCAAGTCACAATGATGGAGTGATAAGACCAATTTCAAGACCTTGTGTTCAAACCTTCTTCTAACGAACACCTACAACCACTTTGAGAAGGTATAAGGACAGTTTGTGATAGTTAAGTATGTAATGTTTTGGGTAGTTTGAGGAGTTTAAAAACTATAAAAATTAGAAAAAAATCATTGAGATTATCATTTATTATAAATTTAAGATCTTGAAAAGAATGCAGTCATATCATCTTAATAAGCATCTACAAGTTGTTAGGAGGAGGAAAGCTAGTTCCAAGCCTGAGTAAAGATCAAAACATATATGAAGAGCACTGAAGTCTATATAAGGTTAAATAATAATTTAATAGGTAATGTTCATGTAAAATTAAATATGAAAAAATTATAAATGAGGATGGTGAAAACTAAGTTTAAAACCTCTATACACAGTCTACATTACCATACTCAAGCCACTTGACTAAATGAGAATTGTTGTTTAGAGTAAAAACTAAAGGTAAGGAGGATGGTTTAAAACATTGAATAGATCTATGGTGATGAAAAAAATCCAATTAATCCTCATATATATTATGATATAAGTAAAACAATATAGAAAGATTACCTAGGCCTACATAACCCAACCCACACATAAGCCTACTTGCTTGGTTGAATGAGGGTATTTTGTCTAGCATGGAAAGAGAAAGTCTAAGGGATGAAAGTCATTTTAAAATGGTTTCAAAGTGTCATAAACATCTCATTTATGTCCTTAGAATTGATGATAAAATATAGAATGAATATAGGTTATGTTATAGGCAAAACAAGCCTAAGACACACATAGACCCATATGGATAGTCATGAACAAAGTGACTTGTTAAAGATAAAGTCTTATTACATAACCTAAATCATATACTAGGGAGAGAAAATAAAAGTTCAATTTGATTTATTAAGACACCTCGAGATCTCTTAATGTATGATTTCATTTTAAGACTAGTTTTCTCTCACCTATTGTAACCATGACCTGGTGCATATAATATAATGGTATTAATATATGATAAATGGGAATCCACACTTTAGTATTTTGGCATCATTTTTTGTATTGAGTCTTTGATATGAATGAACAAAGGTTAAGAACTCACACCCCTCTCAAATGGATTATTTACAACATAAAATCCATCTGTTAACACTCAAAACTATACAGTCAAGATGCATGGTGACCTAAGATCCTAGGTATAGTTTAGGCGAATAGTGAAATTTAAAATTATGGAATTATTTTAGGAATTTAGGGCCTAAAATTTATGAAAAATTATTAAAAACCTAAGGCACTCTAAAACCTCATAAAACCCTAATAGAGATCCAATGTGAGAGGTGGACATATAAATCAAATTAAAAGACCTTTTTTTCTCACAAAACCTCCTATATGTTGTTTAGTAATACAATTTTATTCCCCATGAATATTTTGTTTGTAATTGTAGCTGTATAGAGTGTAATAAATGCACTATTTTTCATGATTTTTGGTGTTTTATAGAGGTTTTGAGAAAACAAGAACTTAAAAAACCATTGGAAGAGGTCAAATAATATTTATTTCAACCTTTCAAGATAATAAATATGCATTGGAGAATTTTTAATTGGTTAAACAAATCTTGTTTTCCAAGGTAGTCTCAAACATGCCTAAAATGAGACTAGGTGGCAAGTCCATTTCATGGTTATCACACTTTCAAAATATCTCAAGGTATAATATTTTACATTGAGGTTCTTTATATGATAATGAAATTTAATAACACACTTTTGGGTGATTTTACACATGTGGGAGAGGTCTAGAGCATAAAAACAAGGTTCTAGGCAAGGAGGCCTAATTGAGGAGAGAGAAAGGTATGAAAAGGGACTTCCACTTAGAACCTAAATATAAAATTTGACATAAATATTTAAGAATATACTTTTTCCTTAAATATTTTCTTATTTTCTCAATATAATTTGTGCATTCTTCTACACAAAGAGGTTTATAAGTTTTTAGGTTTACAAGGAAAATAGGACTAGTGAGAGCTTGAGGAGAAAAATAGAGTCTTCAGAGTAGTTTTAGGAACTAAAATAGATTTTTTAAGGTGTGATAATATATTTTAAGTCCATATATGGAGATATACTTACTTTTAGAATATGAACCCAAGTTTTGAGCTACTTGGACCAAGCCAAGCATGGGAAATGAGGAGTTTCAAGACACCTACGAATATGAATGATGAAATGTCAGATCAGAGGAGTTTCTTAATGCATGGTATATGTAAAATGATTATTTATAAAGGAATTAATGGAAAATTTATTATTGATAATCTCATTTGTTACTGCTCTTATGCAAGGAAGGGAAATTTTTAATAAGTTTATTAAGGTGTCAAGTTAAGTTCTAAATCCTAAGCCACTTGGAGGATTGGAGCATCTTCAGAAGTGAGCCACATAAATTTAAAATAATATTTATACTATTCATAACTAATTCTTATTTTTAAATATCACATGTACACTTTTCAATCTTTTCCTTCTACGCCCCCCTCTCTCTCTCCACAATTCTCTATATAAGTAACCACTTTTGGCTTTATAAGGTGACCATATTTGGTATGGTGAAGCCCTAATAAAATGAATACTGATTTTGCCTTGGAATAAAAAGTTCCAAACTAGTTTTTAATCCTAAAATTATTTCTTAAGTGTGTGAAGGATTTCATAGTGAATATCAAGTGAAGGTCATCTTTTCTTGTGTTCATCTCTCTTTCATGCTTGGTGTAAGTAATATGACTTCTAACGGGTCATATGAAGTGTAAATAATTATTTTTGTCTCTTTAAGTTTAAAATAAGTCTATTACTTTCTATTATTAGAACTACTAATCATCTACCTTGATAAACATATTACATTCAACCTTCATATTGAAACACTTTTGTTAGGAGAACCTTGGGTGTTAAGATCAGTTTTGTGAATTATCTTTCATAGTGTAAGTTCAGGTAGGTTTGTGGGATACATCTTGGTGCATCACCTTTATTAATTTAGTGTTAATATCCTTCTACCCATTTTTCTTCAAATCAATTAAATTATTGGTTAGTCTTAGGTCTAGTGCAAGGGAGTTATCCTTTCAATCTAAAGACTCATCTCTCTTATGGTTCACCCATAACTTTAATGATGTTTCCATGTCACATCAAATTGAAGGAGGCTAGATTAAGCCTCCTTAGGGTGAAAATTTTATCTATAATTGTTATGTCACATATGGTGGGACCCAAAATAAAAGAGGTTATCTAATATGGATGTTAGTCTTAGCACTATTGTAGTAGTAACAACCTTCTTCATGCAGCATTTGGTGACTTCAAAAGGTTTTGAACTCCTATTTATTGACTAGTAAGAAAAATTTCATGCCAAAGGTTACTACAAGATCAATATTGAAAGGTATTCCCTTTGAATTTCTTGAATTACCTTTGTATTCATATAAAATAAAGAGATTTCATCATACTCTCCCATACACCAAGTCACCTAGAAGGAGGCTCTTTATTCCATATTATCCAAGTTCTCTTAAGGCTGATAACATGGATATAAATCTACATTTTGTTACCTTCAATGATGATTCACCTTTTAATCTTAAAAAATATGATGATATACCTATGGCTTCCCTCAAGAGTGTGCCTTATTTCAATAGATATATCTCTCTTACTCTAATTTAACACATTAGAGACATGATAAACTTTTGTAGCATGCACAACATCACAAAATAGAATGTGGTAATTAGGATATTAACAATTAGTTTCAAAATTAAATATTTTAAGTGCTATAGGACCTTAGCTCCTAATTAAATTAACTCATGGGATGACTTAGGAAATAAGTTGAATAAGAGATTTGAAGATAAAAGTGATTATTTATCCTTGGCCGAACAATTGACTACCATAAAAAGAGACCCCCTAAAAATTCATGAAATATTTCAATGATAGGTTACAAAATACATGTGATATAATCCTAACGCTTGTAAGAGCCACTATAAACTATTATTTTCTCTATTATCTCAATGTATTGAATAATGATATTGTGGTTATGATCCAATCCATAGGTGGGAATAATTTACCAAATGAATATGATAATGATATAATAACTAAAAACAACTTTATCCAAGATATAATGATTTATCCAAGACATCCTATGCCTTTTTTCCTGACATTCAACCCCCTGCCCCATCTCTTTCCCTAATTCCTACCATAACTGATCATGAATTGGATTCCCCTAGTCAAGAAAATACCATAAATCATGTGGAAGGACTTATTAATACTCTTTCAAAAAAACTCATGTAAATGCAAAGGCAACAAAATCAATTTCATAGGCCTTACCAAGCTCAATATTAGGCTTATCATCCCAATCAATCAAATAGGCTACCCTTTCAAGGAAATGCTCAAGGACAAGGTCTTATTAATAATAATAGACCATATATAAGTTTCAATCCAAATTCAATCTATAATTTAAGATAATTGGTACCCATTCAAAATAATCTAATGTAAGAGAAATTATGGCTTCCTTAATGGAATCCATATCATGAGCAATCTACCAATTAAGATGAAACATTGAATCAAACTTGTGTGGCGCAAGAAATAACTTTTCCTTCCATGACATGAGATGAAGTTTATAATTAGTTTATGTCTACTGGAGAGAAAGGTAAATAAAGTGATACACTTGTTAAATTAAAAAACGAGGATTGTTGTGTGGTAAATTAGGTGGGTAACTCAAATAGATGGGTGTATAGTTTAGATATAACCAACACTATGTCTAAAAAAAGAATTGTTGAAGAGATACAATAGAGTGGAAAAGGTTAAAATAAATTTCCATCCATGACTCAAGGGGTAAGAGAGCCTAATTTACCTCTCAAGTCTTAAGAATCTCAAATATATTAGAATGACAAAGGTAATTTTGTAGACCAAAACAATCAAGCCTCAGGTGATACTATGAATGCTAGAGGACAACCAAGGATTGATGCTTATTCTCTTAAAATAGTAGATCAATTGAAAAATCTTCATGTAAGTATACCTTTGTGGGACATTTTTTCTATTACGATTAAATGGATGTATTGTAATAGGAACTATCTAAGCTCAATCTATCATCAAGAGCAACAAGGAAAGGTACTACTATATATGCAAACACATCTAATATTGACGAGCTAAAATAAGGTAAATTGAAAAAGCCTACTCCATTATACATTTCAGTGATCATTGGTGATACTTTGGTGAATAATTTTATGATAAATAGTGGGGCTAGTATCTCAGTCATGGAAAAGCAAATTATGGACAAACTAGGCCTCAAGTATGAACCTCATGCTAAAGGTGTGTTGCAACTAGATGGATCAACCACTAAGATAGTTGGTATTATCAAGGGTTTGAATGTAATTTTTCATGCTTATCCTAACTTATCTATTTCTCAATATGTAATTATAGTCAATCTACCATCATACTTTGCCCTTTGATTGCTAAGGTACTTCATGACAAATATAGGTGGTTACTTATCATCAGATTGGTCCTACATGGATTTTAGGATAAGATATGGCACCAAAGTTGCTATAAGATTAGAACCTAACTCAAGATTTTATATTGATGCATACAAAACACATTTAACTAGTTTAATTGTGACATTATTGATGAAGAAGATCAGCTTAAGGATCATGGACCAATTGTTCTTGAATACATAATATACCTCTTCCTTGATGAAATGGGGGAAAAAATCATGAGTTTGATGCATATATAGGAATTAAAGAGGTTGGTCTTGGAGTTTATTGTTTACATGAAGAAGGTATGGCCATACCTTCTCTTTCTAATCCTAATGATGATGGTGATGGTTTGTGGAAGTTATTTTTTTATGGCTCAAGAAGCGAGAATGGAGTAGGTGATGGAGTGATGCTTGTTTCTCCATAAAATGAAAGGTATTAATCATATTTGAGATTTTAGTTTATTTTTTATTGAAATGCATTAGAGTATGAATATCTCATTCATGGGCTTCAATGGTTAAGGAAGAGTGGAATCAAATAAGTACATGCCATTAGAGATAGTGAACTAGTTTTACCCAAAGTAAGAGGTATGAGTGCATCCAAGAACACTTTTTTGAATTCCTATGAGCATAGAGTGTGTGAAATTATTTAATACTTTAAATATTTTGACATAAAATTAGTCCCAAGGGAAGATAATCAACATGTTGATAGGTTTTCATTATTTGGAGCACAATTTGACATTCCCAATGATGTCATGAATCCAAAATTTCAGTAATACATCATGGTAGTTGTAAGGCCATCCATACTAGATAATGATGTAAATTGGCATGTGTTTAAAAGTGAAAAATAAATAACATGTTTCTTATAACATGAGGCTGAGTTCTCTTCAAAAAATTAGGCCAAGTTGCATCATCAATATGGGGAACAAATTGTACAATTAAGGTCTAACAAGATTACTAAAGGATTGGTTACTCTTGAAAGTATATTCAATGAAAGTAATCAAATGACAAGAGATAAAATAAAAATTAATACCAAATAATAACATCATGAGAGGGTGTATATCTTTAAGGACAAATTACTCAAGCTTGGGAAGGTATGTACACAAGAATAAAATTAAGCATTCATTGAACTATGTAGAGAGTTTGTAGATATATTTGCTTGGGAATATAGTGACATTAAGGGGTTGGGACCATCATTATCTCACCATATCATATAAATTGATCCCAATTCTAGGCCTATAAGGAAAAGGAAAATACCAATCAATTCTAAGGTAGAGGTGCTCATGAGAAAGTAACTCACCAAGATGATAGAGTTAAATATCATATTTCTTATCAAACACTCTTCATGGGTTACCAATCTTGTTCCTGTGAGAAATAAAAGTGGTGAAATCAGGTTATGTGTGGACTTTAGAGACTTTAATAGGGTCTCATTGAAATAACACTATACTCTACCTTCAATGGATCAAATAATTCAAGCAGTAGTGGGTTATCAATTTTTTTCACTCTTGGATGGCTATTCAAGGTACAACCAAGTTTTGGTCAAAGAAGAAGATCAATATAAGACAACCTTTACTAATAAATAGGGCACATATGCTTATAAGAGAATGCCATTTGGGATGTATAATTAAAGTGTAACATTCCAAATATCCATGGGTATGGCTTTAAGAGACTTGAATAGGGCCTCATTTAAATACCACTATACTCTACCTTGAATGGAGCAAGTACTTCAAGCAGTAGTGGGTTCTCAATATTTTTCACTCTTGGATGGCTATTCAAGGTACAACCAAGTTTTGGTCAAAGAATAATATCAATATAAGACAACCTTCACTAATAAATAGGGAACATATGCTTATAATATAATGTCATTTTTTATGTATAATTTAAGTGCAACATTCCAAATATCCATAGATATGGCTTTACAAGGCTTGATAAATGAGATGGTATTGATATACCTTGATGACATAATATTTTTCTCTAAGAATGATAGTGACCACATGAAGCATCTAAGGCTAATATTTGAAAGGTGTAGACAATATGGATTTTCTCTCAGTCCAAATAAGTGTGTATTTACTATTCATGAAGGTAACTTACTTGGACACATTGTTTCTAATGATGGACTTTTTATTGATCCTGATAGAGTTGAGGTCATTCTAGTTTTGTCACTACCGAAGAATAATAAGGCTTTACAAGGTTTCCTTAGAAATATTAACTTTTTTTAGAAGGTTCATACCTAGATTTTCCACTCTTTTTAAGGCTATATAATCCATGTTGAATAAAAATAAAGCATTCCAATGGACCAAAGAAAGAAAAACTAGTTTTGAGGCAATCAAGTAGGCTATTATTCAAGTACTCACACTAATCAATCCTAATTTATCTAAATATTTATTCTTGTATGATTTTGATAA
>JARHVA010001358.1:3370000-3557284 GCA_037957365.1 Torreya grandis
TTCACCTTTCTCTTTGCTTCTGTAACATGCATATCAATAATTTCATGCTTATAAGAAAAATCAAGTTTTGAATTCACCTTTGCCTCCTTAATGGGCTGCTCCATTAGTTCTTTGTCTTGCATAGCTTCTTGATTATCTGTCCTTTCTTCTTCCTTTGTACTTGGCTATTCTCTTTCTTCTTCTTGGCATTCAATGGTATCATGGAAGTCATCCTCATCTTCCATCTCTCCTCTTGCTTGTAGAGGTTCTTCAACACCTTCCTCATGCATTAACCAATGCATCTCTTCTTCCTTATCAACAGCAACAAACTCACTTCTCTTTCTTGCACCAATCTCTTCAATCTTCAAGGCCTTTCTTTTGACCTTCATAAGGCTGCTCATACCTGGAATTACCCACTCAAAGACAACATTAGATATAAAAATAAGAGACCACAAGGTCCCTATGAGTGCTCTCTTCATCAACACTCTTATCTTTTCAAGTGTTCTTCCTGGCACTTCATCTTTTCTTTCTTCTCTTCTCTTGTTCTCCTCAATGAGAACCTTCTTCACAATCTCTTCCTCTTTTTGTTGCTCACTTGGCAACCTTCTTATCTTCTTCAAGCCTCTATGGGTTTCTCTTTTCATGGCAATCTTATTTTGCCTTCTTCTCCTCTTCATTAGGAGATCTATTGGCCACTTCAACCTCCTCCTCATTGGCCATACCCATGCTTGCTTGTCTATCTGCATCCAAGACTCATATCTATCTGCAAAATTAGCTAAATCCCTTTTTAAACTATCAATCTCTTTAATAATTTCAATACTTGTCATACCTCTGATGCTTATTTTCTTCTTTGTACTCTCATGTGCCTTGCTGCTCTGTACTGCCTTCAACAATGCTTCCATCTCTGAGATCCTCACCCAAGTATTTTCCACCTTGGTCTCTTGATCCCTTATCTCACCCAAGCCTTTCTCCTTGACTGGTCTTTTGACAATCTCCTTGATCTCACCTAGGCCTTTTGCATCCTAGTCTTTTGATCCTTTTCTCAATCTTGCAGCAACTCTTTATACAACACTTCAACAAAACACAAATCACAAATCCAAGCTTACCTTGCTTTGGATCTTCCTCTTGAGAATTCACTTGCTCCCTTGCTTTTGAGCTTTCCTTTACCAATTCTTCAAACTCCATCCTTTACCTCACCTAAGTCTATTTCACCTTAGTCTTTTGGCAAACTATCCAAGCTTCTTCTTGGATCATCACTAAGCCTTTCTTGGCTTCTTTTCCTCTTGTCAAGCCTCAATGACTTTAAACTTTCTTTTCACCTATCTGCTTCTCAAACACAATAAATTCAAATC
Organism: Torreya grandis; assembly: GCA_037957365.1. NCBI lineage: Eukaryota > Viridiplantae > Streptophyta > Pinopsida > Cupressales > Taxaceae > Torreya > Torreya grandis. The sequence goes on from JARHVA010001358.1 coordinate 3,371,332, forward strand.
AAATATCAAAGTTACTCATACCTTTTCTCTACAAATCCCAAGAGCTTCTTGCTCTGATACCAAATGATGACAGCCTTAAATAGTTACAGCTTCTAATACCAAAATTGATGCACCATGCCTGCCTGCTCTTTTCCCATGGATAGAAGATCATATCAACTAGAAGAGATGAAGTCATACAAATAAAAAAAATACATATCTCACCTATGTCTTGGCTCAGCTAAAAAGACAATCATCCCTCATCATCAGAGACTTTAAAAAATAGAGACATTTTTAACCTGCAAGTAATATATCCTTCGCCCAGTGTATCATCATTACGAGCTTGGTCAAATAGGTAAAAATGATTTTATGTCAAAAGAATTCCATATTCACCCTGATCAAAATCCTTTATGATTCTACAATGTCTCACAGTTCACAAATAAAATAACATGAATGTTCACTGTATCTCGGTCGATGCATACAAATTGAACTAGTCAAATACTCAAATAGACATTTCACATTTCTACAAGATCAGAAGTGCATCATTTATCAAAATCAAGTCTCAACATAAATAATAAGATGCTATCATTAGCAGTTTGTGTGCACTAAATAGTCTCGGGTTGACCTTACAATGCTAAATATTCACCATATTCATGATTGTGTGTTATTCAATATCACACTGCAATCCATTCACAACTATGTAAAAAAAATCTTACAAGATCGATTCGGCTCAGCAGACCCATGAACCCATGCCACAAGGTCGACCTACATCCTTTTTCAAATCAAAATGCCAATAACATATGTTATATGCTATGGCTTACTTTTAGAAAAGATTGGAGATAAGGGATCAACTTCTAGGGATATTCACTTGGAGAACTTTAATATATCTGTTGGAGGCCAAAAACTTATCAAGGACAGTTCAGTTACACTTTTTAGCTTACTAAGAAACTAATTTGTTGCATCAATGCAAGTAACTGGCAAATGAAGATCACTTTCAAATGTGGCTAGAACGTGCTCTCTTTCCACACACAACTGGCACTGAATTTCTCAAAGAAATTGTGTTTCTCTACTTTTGTTGTGTGTCAGGAATCTAGAACAACAAACATGCTCTGATACCACTTGTCAGGATTGCGAAACACCAGAAGCATACAATTGATTACCAAACTTCAAGCAACTTAATATGCGGAAATAACCAGAATCAACAAGTAACTAGAATTCAGAATAACACAGCATATGAGAGACAATACACAACTTGTATTAACACTTTATACAAAAAGGAATACAATAAAGAAGATGCCACTTCTTCTCCACCACCTTACAGAGGTTTCCCACACCTCAAGTGAACAGTAATTCTTCTCCCCAAAGCTCTCCCTCTCACAGGTCCCAACACCCAACTCAAATACAGAGTTGGTGTTCACCTCCCGTGCTCCACGCACACCACAAGTGCTCAATGCACTCCACAAGCACTCCACGTGCTCCACAAGTACTCAAAGTACTTCAAGTAGATCTCCCATGAATCTGCAACAACCTCCAATTCAACAGACCATACTTATGGAAGGAACTTCCTTGCCTTCCTCTCTGCTCTATCCGAGTACACACCTATACTCCAAGTAGATCCTGCCTGATACTGCTCCCTGTTGTGTTGCTGTCTATATGACATTGCACACCTGCAAATCAAACAACGGTTCTGCTCACCTGTGAACCTCGACCTTGCACACACATACACCTGCAGATCAACGATCTTACTTACCATGTAGATCTCCTATATTGGCCATGCAACTGTGACCAAGATCCTACACTCCTGAAGAACCCAGTTGGCTCTCCAATCCAGCACCAACACACCTGGTACTGAGGCACTAGGAGGAATGCACCATTGCTCTACCTCACACACAGAAGGAGCTTATAATTATGCTCTCTTACTCCCTAGCACACTTTTCCAATACAACCATGAGTCTATTATATAGATCTCATCAAACAATAATTAGACATCTAATTACAATAATTAGATCCACAGCTCTCAATCTAAAATTAGATCTCTTCATGCAAACACTTGGTTCGTTAGCTAACTGCCCGTAAATAGCTCGCAGTCGAACCACACAGGCAACCAACATCGGTCCTTGTCTGCGTGGGGGTTGCCGACGCCGGCCGATCTCTGACCGACGTCAGTTGCCTTCCTGCCCTATCCTGCCGACGTCGGTTGGCCTGACCGACGCCGGTGTCTCTGACACTCAGCAACTCTCCTGCAACCTCCTCTCCTATTTGCATCAGTGAAGGTTTTAGCTCCACAATCCTAACATTGTGTCTTTTCTTTCCTTGCTTGATGACCAATGCCACCATTCGGGCAATGCCTCACAACAATATAAGAGCAGGACAATTAACAAAACTTTTCTCAATCAAAGGTTATCTTTGTAAATAAAAATATACCTTCATCACTTGACAACATCCCTAGATGAAAATTTAATAGCCAGAATTATACAAAATAGAACCAATGACAAACACCTCCAACACCGATTCGTAGACAATACACTTTTAATATTATGCCTGTTTTGCCATGGCCTGGTGTCCTTTACCAACAGGCATCTATTCTATCATTCACAAGGATTACAAGCATTTAATTACAGGTCTACAAATTAAATAGGAACTTACCAATCACCTTCGCTACATCTCTTCTCCTTCCCCATGATTTTACAATGTCGAGGACAGGGTTCTGCCATTTTTTCTTCTACTACACTGCACATTTTCTCAGTGATTTGCATGCTAGACTTCTTTATTCAGCTACTCTCAGACTTTTGGCGTCACTTCCTTTAGGTTCCATGCTCTCCTCTGATCGTTTGGCTGTGTTTTCCAAATAGAATAATGTTGTGACCTGTTCTCACTGTGTCCATGACCCGTAAGGCCATACATTTTGATGCCTACTTTCTAGCCTGATTTCTCTCGAGGCTGTCCTCTCTTCTCTATCTTCTCTTCTTCTATGTACCTCTCCTCCTTTTTTCTTTAATGATTTTTTTGTTGGCTCTTTTCAAGAGCCTCTTCTTCTAACTTCTATGCCCAATTTGGGCTCAAGACAAAATATAGTTTTTACTTTGTAGCAATATACCAATTTTAAGAAGGTTTATCTCCACTAATGTCTTACGACTGAAAGATTACAACCACTCCCCTTATTTCCTCTATATCCCCAAAACAAATTTCTTTTTACTTTTATTTTTTAACAATTACTCCTTCGTAACATCATTTTAGAGGGAAAATACAAATTATTGAATTTGAATTTAATCATGACCATGTCTTCATGTAGCTGTTGTAGATGCTCCTACATCACACACACACACACACGTGTGTGTGTGTGTGTGTGTGTGTGTGTGTGTGTGTGTGTGTGTTTGTATTGGGTAATGGTCATCTTACATTGGGATTATGAGGTTACCCATCCATTGTTAGATAAATAGAGGTCTATATAAAGGAGATGATTATCATTGAAAAGGAATCAAGTAAGCATTGTGTTTTTATATATATATATATATATATATATATATATATATATATATATATACACACACACACACACACATATATATATACATATATATATATATATATACATATATATATACATATATACATATATATATATATATATATACATATGTATATATATATATGTATATATATATGTATATATGTATATATATATATATATATGTATATATATATATGTATATATATATATATATGTATATATGTATATATGTGTATATATACATACATACATACATATATATATATATATATGTGTGTGTGTGTGTGTGTGTGTGTGTGTGTGTGTGTGTAACTAAGGGGGATGTGTGTCACATGTCGGCATCTCCATCAACCCATATACATTAATATATCACATCCCTAGGTATATAATATTCCTTTCCTCATTGACATGTTTCATCACTAAAACATAATAAGAAACCAAATAGTGATTGAATCATTGCACACTTGTCTCCAAACTCAATCATCCAACTACTTGTATGTGATCCTAGTAGGTGATAGATTTTCAGCCTTGTTTCCAAATGCCAATGTGCCAATTTGATTCCATTCATGATCATAACTATATTTCCTTAGTTTTCATGAATAATTATTATTCCTTTGATTCCATGTACCATATTACATTGTGTTACTTTGATTTCATTCATGACCATAGTAGTCTTTATTCCATGCATATTCATAGTGATTTCCCCACTGATTCGATGTTCCATAGGTTAGTTTGCTACATTGATTCCATACCTGACCATAGTAGTGTTTATTTGGCTTCCATGCATATCCATAGTTATTACAACACTAATTTCCTATATAGCTAAAGTGCCTACTATTATAAACCTCCCTCACATGGCTTCATGATTATTTCCTCTCATGATAATGTGGGTGTCTATATACTTCAATGGTTTTTGATACTTTGACCCAATAAACCTTTTCTTCTATATCTTCCACATTTTGATTTGGTGGTTCCTTTGTCTCTTTACTAGACAAAGTTTTTTTATTGTTTTTTCATCTATGTCTTCATCTGAATCTTTCACATGATTTTTTTCACTTGCTTTAATCTCATCTCCATGATCTACCTTGATTGTTCTTTGTGCCTTTCCAATTATGATATCATGTAAAGTGACCTTATTTTTCCTATAAAAAAACTTCATGAACTTATTCTGAACATTAATATTTATTTTTCCCAAAGTCTCTAACCATTGATATCCAAGAACCATATCCACATCATCCATATCCAAAGCATAAAAAACTGAATGCAAAACATATTTTTCCATAATGAGATTTAAATCTTCAAACACTAAAATATTATTACCATCTACTTGAAACACCTTGATATTATTTTATTTAACATGTAGACTCTTGGACACACTCATGTTGATGAAGTTATAATTGTTGGTAGGGTTTATGGACACAACAACCTTATTCTTTTGAATGCATCCATGAAATTTAAAAATTGACTCAAATTTATCTAGAGCCAAATTATTTGAACCCTTATCATCCAATTATTATTATTATTATTATTTGAGATCCTTTATGATGTATGGAAATCCTTAAATTATCCCAATTTTGATGGATAAGGATGGCCAAGTGTCCCTAGTGTTGTGTCAAGTTGATAAGGAGTCATGATTGTAAGTCAAATTTAAATTTGAGTCTAAAAAAAGTTTTCAACCTTTTGTCTAATTTAAATTTTCAAATTTGTAATAAGAGTTTAGGAGTGTGTTTGGGTCTACAAGGGAATGTAAGGGAAAATTTTATGTAAGGGAGTCCTAGAGGTCATACTAGAAGGATAGGTGTGAGGTGGTAAGTAAGAATCTACCACCCTACATGGGTGAGTAAAAAGAGTTAGTTCAAATTAAGAAATAGTTAATTTTTTTGTTTAAGAGTTTAAGCATTTGAATATAAGGATATATAGTGTGTTTTTGTGTGTGTGTGTGTTTGAAGTAGTGTAAAAAGAGAGGAGAGAACATGGTAGGCAAGGTAAAAAAGAAATGGTGAGGAGTCTACCATAGCAAGGATGAAGGAATATGTGTAAGTCCAGACTGTATATATGAAAGGATATCAATAAATAATGTCACTTTGAAGAATAATTATTATTATTACTATGTATGATCATGTTTTCATAGTTATTTATATGACTTTAATGAAATATATGTACTATAATTTGGTTCAATAAAGTTGCAGGTATATGCAATCATGTGTATGTTGTCATTCCATTCAAGATTTGCACATGTTTTATAGAATAATAAAGGATATAATGTGTAAATAAATATAGTGGTGTTTGTGTCATTTACAATTTTAATCAAATAATTGTCTTGTTGAGAGTTCTTTTGAGTTGTAAGTGTTAATTATTCTAGTTATGATAAACCAATGTCATCATTTGATTGATCTAAGGTAGTACAAGGTCTAATAAATTATGCAGAGTTGTAGGAAAGTATGAATAAGTTATAAATAGAGCCTTGTTTCAATAATTAAGATGCAATAGTTGAATGTGAGAGCCTAGGTGAAATAGAACCAAGAAGGACTGTTATAGTCAAGTTCAAGAATCTTTATGAAATTGTCAAACAAAGATGTTATAAGGGACAACCAATATTTGAGTTAAGTGTGTAATGTTATATTCAAGATTTAATAACTTGAATATCCATTTTTAATCCACTTATGATAATTGAGATCTTCATAACAATACTTAGAAACCCTACATATTGTCTACATGCACATACCGATGAAAAACTAGCTTAAAATGGTGAATAGAGAAATAAATGCAAACTAGTAATGTTTTGAATAGATGAAATGTGTTATGATTAGACTATAGGAACCTTCATAGCTGAAGGAAATAAATTTTAGTTTTTGAAATCCAATATAGAGAGCTCTCAACCTATGACAGATAGATTCAACCATGTTTCTAGGGTTTGGAAACAAAATGGATATTTTGAGTGTTTAAATCATGGAAAATCCTTGAATATGGGTCATATTTTAGGTAATATGATATTATAATATATTTTTAAGTTTTTTGTGTCTTTGTATGTAACTGTACTAGGGCAAGGTACTATGTTAGCAATGGAGACCTAATTAACCTAAAGACCTAAACAAAGAGCTAGAAGGGGTTGGTAAGATGGTCTAGAGAATGAGTCAGGTAATGAAACTTTGTAAAAGGAAAAAAAAAGCATATAGTTTATTTGTATATTAATTAATATTTCTAATATAGTTTATGCATATCCATACAAGGAGAAAAACAAAGAAAAAAAGGCTACAATGATTAGGTAAACAACATGCAGAGTTGAGCAAGGGAGAATTGATGTATTGTAATGGAATATTTGGAGAGATAAATGAAGAATATAGAAACATAACTTGCCATGGAAGAGCAAAGAGAGGAAATTGGGCCTCAAAAGTTTTAAACTAACATTGATTGGTAACAATTTAATACAGGTCAAGAAATTGAAAGACAAGAGCATGATTAGGATGAATAAATTAATTAGACAATAATCCATAGGAAAGAAGAAGCTGATGAATGAAAGAGTGAAGGTACAAATGAAGATGAGGTCTTTTTCTATTTTAAATATTATGAAATATTTGATGAATAAGAGTGGAGAGATGAATACTAAAGAGTAGGTGAAAAATAAGACATAACATGCCACATAAAGGCATAAAAGCTGGACCAAGAAGGCAAGGGAAAAATAGGTAATGAATTGAATGTAATTTTTGATGAATACTATGAAAATAATGATGATGTTTTATATAAAGATAAAATAGGTTTGTTTGAGGAATGCATTGGAGTAGTGAAGAAGCAAGAACATGAAATGCTTAAAGAAATTGATGAATAGGTTAAGGAGGATGAGACTAATTTACCTGTCCATAAAGATGAGAGGCAAAAATGATGAGTTGATTGATTTGACAGTCAAGAAAGAAGCCATTGTAGTGAATGATAGTAGGATAGAATATGTTTCCAACAAGAATAGGGGAAAGCATGAAACCTTTGAATGGTCAGCAAAGAAGGAAAAGAGTATAATATGGGATAAGTATGTTGATAAAGAGGTAGAAGAAACACTATTAGAGGAAGCAATAGATAGAGAATGGCAATTTATCCAAAATTCCATGAATATAGAAGAGGATTTTGAAATAAGATAAGGAAGAAAGATAAAAAAAAGATACAAACATAAGAATGACAAGTAGAGATAGGTAAATCAAATCATGATGTCGATGGAAAGGGGGACAAAGAAGTCAAGGTAAAAGTGTGGCAATCAAGAGCACACACACTTATATGAGAATTTGAATGAAGAAGAATAATTTTTTTCTCCCCTTGAGATTATGATGTAGGGGAATCCTTAAATTAGCCTAATTTTGATGCATAAGGATGGTCAAGTGTCCCTAGTGTTGTGTGAAGTTGATAAGGAATCATTATTGTAAACCAAATTTGAATTTGAGTATAAAACAAGATTCCCACCTTTTATCTAATTTAAATTTTTAAATTTTTAGTGAGAGTTTAGGAGTGTCTTTGGTTCTACAAGGACATGTAAGGTACAAGGTTATGTAAGGGAGTCTTAGAGGTCATACTATAAGGATATGTGTGAGGTGACAATGAGAGTGGTAAGCAAAAATCCACCACCCTACGTGGGTGAGTAAAAGAAAGAATTAGTTAAAATCAAGAAACAATTGTTTGTTTTGTTTAAGAGTCTAAGCATGTGAGTAGAATAATGTATTGTGTGTGTGTGTGTGTGTGTGTGTGTGTGTGTGTGTGTGTGTGTGTGTGTGTGTGTGTGTGTGTGTGTGTGTGTGTGTGTGTGTGTGTGTGTGTGTGTGTGTGTGTGTGTGTGTGTGTGTGTGTGTGTTTGAAGTAGTGTAAAAAGAGAAGAGAGAATAGGGAAGACATGGTCAAAATGAAATGGTGAGAAGTCTACCATAGTAAGGATGAAGGACTATGTGTAAGTCGAAACTGTAGATATGAAATGATATCAAAAATGAATGTTAATTTGAGGAATAATTATTATGATTACTATGTATTCTTATGTTTTCATAGTTCTTTATTTGAATTTAATACAAGATATGCACTCTGATGTGGTTCAATAAAGTTGTAGGTATATGCAATTCTATGTATGTTGTCAATCCATTCAAGATTTGCACATGTTATGTAGAATAATAAATGATATAATATGTCAATAAATACAATGGTGTTTGTGTCATTTACAATTTTAATCAGATAATTATCTTTTTGAGAGTTAATTTGAGTTGTTAGTAAGTGTTCACTATTTTGGTCTGAGTATGAAACACTAAAAATGATAAACCAATGCCATCATTTGATTGATATAAGGTAATACAAGATCTAATAACTAATGTGGAGTTTTAGAAGAGTATGGATAATCTATAAATAGAGAATTGTTAAAATAATGAAGACCCAATATGTGAATGTGAGATTTCATGTGAAACATAACCAAGAAGGATTGCTGTAGTCAGGTTTTAAGAATCCTTATGAAATTATAAAACAAAGATGTTATAAGGGATAACCAATATTTAAGTTAAGTGCGTAATGTTAGATTAAAACTTTAATAACTTACATATTCATTTTGAATCCCCTTAGGAGAATTGAGATCTTCATAAAAATACTCAGAAACCCTCCAAATTGTGTATATATGCTCATACTGATGAAAAGCTAGCTTAAAATGGTGAACAGAGAAACAAATGCAAATTGGTAATGTTTTGAATAGATGAGATGTGTTTTGAATGGAATATAGGAACCTTCATAATTTAAATAAATCAATTTTATTATGTGAAATCCAATATAGAGAGCTCTCGACCTATGATAAATAGGTTCAACCCTATTCCTAGGGTTTGGAAGCAAAAATTAGTATTCTAAGCATTTGAACTATGGAAAATCCTTGAAACTTGGTAATTTTGTAGGTGATATGATATACTAATATATTTTGAAGTTTTTTTTATGACTTCATATGTACCCTTATTAGGGTAAGGGATTGTGTTAGAAATGGGGACCTAATTAACCTAAAGACCTAAATAGGGAGCTAGAAGGGATTAGTAAGATGGTTTAGAGAATGAGTCAAGTAATGAAACTTTGTAGAAGGAAAAAAGAGCATATAGGGTATTTGGATATGAAGTCAAATTTCTAATATAATCTATACATAGATTTACAATGTAGAAAATTACAAAAAAAGGTTACAAGGATTACCCAAGTAATAGGTAGAGTTAAGTAAGGGAGAATTGATGTATTATAAAAAGTTGTAAGATGATCATAGGATATTGAAAAAATGTTATGAATACCTATAAGCTATTGAGAGACATGAACCATGTTGAGAAAACCTAGAAATATTGTTGCATGTGGTCCCAAAGGACTTTGGGTGAATGAGTGAATCAAAGAAAAGAATAGAGTGTTAGAGAAAAGGATGTACAAATCTACATCACTTTACCTCTCCTTCTACACCATCCATACTCTTCTCATTATCATTATTCTCTATTTCTTCTTCATCATCATCGCTTGCATGTTCTTACTCATTATCATTATTTTCTTCCATCAATTTTTCTTCTTCATCATTTCCAATCTCTTCTTCATTACCGTCATTATTTTATTCCTCTTCTTCATCCACTTTTTATTTTATATCCCATTGATCTAGGAAGACATGTTCCATTTATTCCCATGAAGAATACCCTTATATGAAGATTAAATATTTAAACCAATGTTGTGTAAGGCCAAACAAAAAAAGAGACAAACATGTTTGCCAAAAATTATTTTTAGTATTATTCTGTTATAAAAGGAGCCACCATTCTCTAGCATCAATATCAACCTCACCTAAAAATACTTACAACTTTATGATCCAAAAAAAAAACTAGGGTTATTTAAATACCCTAAAATGTCAATAACTCATTAAAAACTAACCAAAATTGTCCCAAATTTTTATTGTAGCTTCCTCTTATAAAAATTGAACTTCAATAAAAGTTTTGTGAAAAACTTACACAAATTTTAGACTATAGAGTGAATATATTAAATATAATAAAATCATAATAAATCACTCAATTTTTTTTTTTAATTCTTAAATTTTGTTTGTGCTTCTATTTTATGTTTGTATAGTACTAGTAAAAATTTTAGGGATAAATTAATTATATTTAGGCTGAAATGATAAAATTAGTTTAAACACTAAAATATCAATATCTCCCTCAAAACTAATCATAAAGGCTAGATTTTTTTAGTGTAACTTAATTAAAATATTATTCATCCCCATTTAAAAAATTGTACATAAATTCACAACCAATTAAAATATATTAATGATTCCATAAAATTAGGGTTTCACTACAAACAAATTTCCCAAATCGAAGCTCAAATACCACTTGTTATGATCCACACTTATAATATCTAGAAATAATGTAGAATATAATGTATATCAACACAACAAAAAATATATAAATGTGAAAAGATACCCAAATATTCAATATATATAGAAATATAATACCCTTAAGGTAGGGAAACACAATACAATACTCCTTTAGGAAGGAATAAATCCACAATATCTCTTTGAGGGGACAACCTCCAATATCCTCTTACAATAGAAGGCTTAATGCTTATTTGATTTATTTATAATGATAATAATATCCTTTATATATAAATTAACTAACAATGGGTGGGTAACGTCCTAATCCCAATATAGGTAAACCATTACCCAATGCACTAATTCCACAAGTTACTTAATTATACTAATATATTGGACCTATATGACTAACTAAGGGGGATGTGTGCCACAAGTTAGCATCTCTATCAACCCATATAAATTAATATATTATATCCCAAGGTATATAGCATCAAGTGTGGTCAAATTTTTGACATGGTTTAGAGTCATTATAAAAAGGTATTAATAAGTATTTAAGGTCACAATATCATGTATTAACATTTTATTATGTCCTTATATTCTAAATAGTCATTTTTTCACCTTTTTGGCTTTTTTTTTGGATTTTTACATCTCATATTCAAATTCAAACATTTAAATAATGTTATTCAATGTAACTGATGTCAGAGAATGTTCAAGGATAGTCATAGATTAACAAAATTATAGGTTAAATGCCTAAAATGGGTAAAATGCCACTTTACAAAAACTTTTAGGCACTTCTACAACTTTGGAAGATCACATTTAATTTTAAAATGGTTTTATATTGTCCCTTAGGATTTATTAGATCATTTTTAGGCTTTTAAACAAGTTTTATGTCAAATAAAGACTTCAAACATTCTCTCTCCTCCATTTCTACCTTCACAAGCTCAAAAAGGCAAAATTCAATTGGATGGTACATCTAGAGAGAGAGAGAGAGAGAGAGAGAGAGAGAGAGAGAGAGAGAGAGAGAGAGAGAGAGAGAGAGAGAGAGAGCTAAATATTTAGCCATTATTAGGGATATTAATAATATTTAAATTATTGGAATTAGTTTTTATATTCATGACCCATTATTTATTAAAAATCACTAAGAGTGATAGTAGGTCACCATGCCTTTTTCCATCCAAGTAGGGTCAGATTTTACCTTTGTTTTTCCACTTCAGAGTTTGATGGAGAAGAATGTTTTTAGTGATTTTTTTAGAGGTAAAATATCAATTTTCAATGGTTTTTTCATCATATAATTAATATTCATGAAGCGACTTCAATAATATAAAAAGTGTCTCAATGTTTTGGGTGTTTTAGTCACTCTTGTTACAAGTTTTGGTTATCTAAGATGTTGGTCACTTTCAAAGGTTTCCAGCTCATCAACTCCCATATTAATCTTGGTTAGCTTAAACTTTACACTCTTAATTATATTTTATTATATTTTAATTTATATTTATTGTATAATATTATTTATAATTGAGGTGTCTCAACCTTGACTATTCATGAGACACCATTCATAAGACACTATTCACAATCACTATTCATGTGATGAGGTGGTAGTAGTGAGTTGAAAATGACTATGAATGTGAGATGGTAGGTGATTTAGGTGGTGATGTGACTTATGATGATTTGTCATGGCCCATGGAGTAATCTACATGATGTAAGTGCATGAGAGCGGAAGTGGGGCATACCACTCCACTAAGGAGATAAGTTATTATCTTTTAGATGCACATGATTTTGATTTAGGTTTAAAATGACAAATTAATGGATATGGGGTGAATTTATAAGTGGACTCATGATTTTGAGTGGAAGGAGAAGTCAAAATTTGATGGAGAGTCTCTTGGAAGCATGTGGAGTCACATGGGATAGTGGGGAACAAGTTACTATTCTTGTTTGGAGGCATATGTGAGATTGGGGTTCAGTTTTGGAGGTTTGTGAGAGTACAAGATGATGTGTCACAAATGGGGGATTTATTTTTGACCAAATACCAAGACTAAAAGCATGTTACTATTGCTAAATAGTTGTGTCACTAAAGGGTGGAGAATTTCTTCCTTGTCCATTAAGTTTCTTCATCATGTATTCTACTTTGTTATTTTTATAAGTAAAACCATTCTCTTTTTTAATTATATAATATGAAAGTAATGCATGAAATAGATAAGATTTTTTAATCTTGTAAGCTAGAGAGTTGTACAAAGGCATTGAAGCTCTGTGTAGTATATTGGTGATGCTCTTAGAAGGCTGCTCTTCAAGTGTATGGTGTATTCTATTGATTTAAATAATACATTGGGATTCTTTGGAGTGTGGGGTTTTTCTCTCAAAAGGGTTTCCGACATGTAATAAATACATCTGGTATGCTTATGTTTTAATTTATATGTGTTTATTTTAATTTTGTAACAAGACCAAATTAGTTTTCATATTTTCCTTTCTTGGTTAGTGTAAGGAATTGTTTCTATAATCTCGTATTACTTTCAAGTGGTATCAAAAATTGGATAGTTTTGGTTCTAGCTATGGGTTTGTTGGAATTTTTTAACTAATCAAGTGTTGAGTGGGAGCTTATGTAAGAGATATTTGGAGTTATTTACTGCAATAATTTTAATATGACAAGCACATTAGGGAGAATGGAGATTGAAAAGTTTTTAGGTAGCAATTTTTAGATGTGGAAGCTAAATATGGAAGATCTGTTGATTAATTTTGATATATGGGATGCCATTTATGAGAATGTTTAATGACATATAGATCTAGTTGAAGCATATAAGTATGATTTTATGGACTATAAAGCTAAATGTCTCATTAGATTATGCCTAGTAGATTCAAAACTAATTAATTTCCATGAAGATACTAGAACAAAGAAGTTATGGAAGAAACTAGGTGAGATCTACCAAGCTAAGTCTCTAGTTAATAATATTTTCTTGAAAAATAAATTTTATTCTTTAAGAATGGATAAATTCAAGACCACCTAGAATAATTTAATATGTTGGTGACTCAATTAGTATCTATTGGTGTTAAAATGGATGAGGAAGAGAGATGTCAAATTTTGCTTTGTTCTTTTCCTAACTAATGGGATTGTCTTGTTATGGCTATAGGAAGTAATTCTATAACTTTGAAATTTGAGGATGTTGTAGGTTCTTTACATTCTAAATAAATGAGAAGGAATGTTTTTGTAAGTGCCAAAGAGGCCATGCATGTTCAAGGACAATCTAAAGAAAGAGGAAAGAAGAATGAGAAGCATGAAAAGTCTAAATACAATTCTAAGGGGAGATCCAAATATTTTATAAAGCCCATGGTGAGATTTTATAAGTATGAAAATCATGGTCATTACTAATTCGAGTGCAAAGAGGAAAAGAAAAAAATAAGTTTGATTCTAATTTTGAATCTAAGAAGGAAGGTAGTGATGCTTTCATTATAGCCTTGGCAACCCATGCGGGTAATGATACATGGTTAATTGATTTAGGTGCATTTTATCATATGACATCTAAAGAAATTTGGATTTATAAGTATGAAGAGTTGATGGAGGTAAGGTGTACTTGGGTGGTGATTATTTTTTAACTATTGTTCGACATGGTAGAGTTAAAATTAGATTTACAGATGGAAAGATTAAACACTTTGAGGATGTGTTATTGTAGTCATATAAAATGTGAAACTTGGTAACTTGAGTGTGGCTAATGACACCCAATTTATAGGTCCATCTTACTTAATCTCATGACCCTCATAGGCATGTTTTCACTGATTCTTAGTCATCCATAGCCTCCAAAATTGAACCCTTGTACACCTAGATTGATCTTTTCATGCTTAATCCATCCCCTCAATTCCTGTCAACCATGGAAAATATCACCCAAACTTGGACTATAGTGCTAAAACCTAGGGTGTCTTATTTTTGACACTATTGTCCAAGTGAATTTTGGCTTCTAAGGGTCATATTCTTTTGAATCTTTATCCTAATTTATGTCATCCTAAAAAAAATTCATTTAACCCATGATCATTAAATCCCATATAAAAGTCCATTCAAAGTCCATTTAAAAGGGTTGGCACTCATTTACAAAAGAGAAGCAAGAATACAATCAAGACCACTCAAGCACTTTTACCTATTCTCTACATATAGCCATCTAATAGTATTTCAAGCTTATTCAAACCTTTAAACCATTCCCTAGTCATTCTAAGTACAACTAGTTTCATATTTAATTGAATTTTCATCACACTATTGCACCAAGCACTTGAATGGGATAACTACATATAGCTTGATTCCTCCTCAAAGTATTGGTATGTAAGAAACATGCCCATACACGGGGTGTGGAGTGCATCCAGCGTATTCTTTACACACTAACACCTCCTCTCCTTTCTCTAAATTTTACATTTAAGTTCAAACACAAAGAGGACCTAGGGTATTGAATACTAAATTAGTTACACAATTATCTCTTTGGACTTTCAAGATTTGATATTTCACAGGCAAAATCACACAAATTTAGTGCATAAAACCTAGAAATCTTAGATCACTAGGACAACAACACCGAGATAGGACTATAGCAATGGAACTTAGGGTGTCCCACTTTTTATTCTCTTATCAAATCAAGAAAAAAACTCTATATTCCTATTTTTGATGATCTCCCAAGCCTACACATAGATTTTTCGACCCTATCTCAATTAGAACAACATAGAATCAACTAAGTTTAATTTTCTCTCTCAATAATATGTTTAGAAAATCCCTAACTACAGTCAAATTTAACAAATAATTAGCTTATTAATTGCATATTATTTACTAATTTTATCTACTTAGACCCATTTATTATTTAGGAATTAAACATCTAATTTCCTAAAAATAATAAATCATTTTATGAACCTGACTTACTCCAAATTTCACATAAAACCCCTATAAACCCTAGGGTAAATTTATAGTGATTTTTCACACTAATTTCTAAATTTTTTATTGAATATTAAAATCATAAATTCCTCTCAAACTTTAAAATTTTGTAGTAAATTTTAAAATAAATTTATTTCAAACCCTAGTTAAATCAACTAGCTCCTATTAATTTTCCAATCATTTTCTAAATTTTTAATTGCATATTAAAATCAAAGACTCACTTCAAATTTCAAAAATTCATAGTAATTTTCAAAAAAAAATATTTTTCTCAAACCCTAGTTTCATCTACTAGGTCCCAATAAATCAAACACTTTCCCATAAATTTTTGAATTTTTTCTTGAATACTTAACACAAAAATTCAATTTTAATTTCAAAAATTCATAGTGTTTTGAAAAAATATTTTTAAAAAATCCCTAGTTGCATGTACTAGCTCCTAGTTTGCTTCTTGAGGTATCATCTTACATGTTTGGGAGCTTCATATCCTTTTTATGCATATTCTAGTTCCTTGTTTAGGTTATATTAGTTTGATCTTTTCTACTATTATCTGATTATTTTTCTTATGCCACCCAAATTCCTTGAATCTCTTACTTCAAGATGAAGTGCAAGACTTAGTGGAAATCCTTTTGAATTCACCTAGATTCTTTCAACTCGGCCATATATTATAGATACACAACTAGTTTAGAATCTAGCTATAGATTCTACACATCTACATCATACCAATTGTAATGAACATGATTCAAATAATGAGAAATATGAAAATACCAATGATGATGTACACATTGATGCTCATGTTCTACCACATTGAACTACTAATCCACTTCCACCCATTGTTTATAATGAAGTTGTACTCAACAAATATTTGATCCTCCAAATTTTTAGAGAAAGACATAAAGAATAGCTTCAATATCATACTCTTATATTATAATCTCTCATGTAATTCAAAAAGGATAAACAAGTTGGATTTTCCACTCCTACAGAGAGACCAATTATAAATGACACTACAAGGGAAACTATGTCTCAACAACCCCCTATAATAGCCCAACCTACCTCTATGCCACTAGTTATAGCTAGTACATCCCTATCTCCTAATGTGGCAGCCCTTGTGCAAGAGATAACATCTCTTCAATCCAAGGTGCTACATCTTGAGCAAGGTGACACTAAACCTACATAGGCTTTGGATTATTTTTATCTTCTACATACACCATTGACACATCACATTGCTTCTACACCCTTGCCACAAGGTTTTATTCAACTTAAGATTACTCTTTATGATGGCAAGGGTGATCCAAAGACACATTTGAGATATTTTCATGCAACATGCTTGGATTATGTGCCAAATGATTGGTTACTAACTAAGATATTCCCATGAAGCCTAAAGGATTATTATTTAAAATGGTTTTATAGTCTAGTGAATCAGTTGGTCAATGTATTTAATCCTTTAGCTAACATGTTCCTAGCACACTTTAGTATCAAAATTGGTGATAAAGTTTCATATGCTCAAATTTATCAATAGAAAGAATGACCAAATGAGAATCTTATAGATTATGTTCTTTGGTATAAAACCATCTTGGCTAAGATGACTAGCCCCATGGAAGATCAAGAGTTATAGGAAAATTTCAAACAAAGTCTTCTACTAGTAATTTATGAATCAATCATGTTCAAAAGATTCTCTTCCTTCACTAAATTTTTTCACACACTAAAGAAAAGAGAAGTAAAACTCATTTCAATGGGCAAATTCAAGTACACTAATACATCAAACATAACTAATAACAGTAATAGCAAAGTCTCATACAAGGTCAAAGTCAATGATAACAAGAATTAGAATCAACCAATAATCAATGTGGGTTTAGATACCCCTCAACATGTGGTTCTATTAGCACCTCCTTAGCATGCATTTACCAATCTACCAGTTTCTCCAACCAAAGTTTTATAGCAGTTATTAGATTGTAACATCATTACTCCCCCTCCTATTTAGGAAGTTGACTCAGCTAAGCCATTTCCATGGGGATATGATCATCATGTATTTTGTGATTTTCATAGGGTTCTAGGCCACACTACAAATAAATGCATTAGTTTGAGACATAAGATACAAGACTTAGATAGACGATAACCTACTTGATCTTAGCACTTTAATTGAGCCTCCACATGAAAAGACAACATAGTATAAAGTTTTGAAAATATTCTTAGATCCATTTCCACAACATTATAAATAAGAGAAAGGGGACACATCAATTGTTCATCACACATACCATACACATCCTCCACCAGTTACATACTAGGTACCTTTCATTGAGTCACATCCTTTGAGTAGTATGATAGGTGTGTATGAATCTAGGGTTCCAACTAGACCTTTGATATACTTCTCAAATTAGGATATTATTGAAGATAATTTAGATTATAATGCACTCTTTATTAGAGCACATATTCATAACTAGTCCATTCACAGTGTTCTAATTGATAACGGTTCTAGTGTCAACATGTGTACCATTAAATTATTGTAGAATTTGGGATATTTAGAGAAATATATCACTCCAATAGATATAGTTATCAAGTAGATTCAGTGGGAACATATAGAGTTCATTCAGTGATATTTTACTTCCTTTATAGACTAGTCTAACACATGTGACCACACATTTCACCATAGTTCCTAATGTAGGATTTTCTGATATGTTACTTGGTCACCCATGGATTCAAAAAAATTGAGAAGTAACATCTACAATTCATAGATGTGTGAAATTAATTCAACTAATCATGCTATTAAAGTTGATGGAGTTATATATGAGTTACCACTCCCCACTTTAAATCCATCTCCTTTGCAATCACTAGTTCCATCTTCTCCACCAATTTTAGTTTCCCCACCAGTTATAGTTCTTCCTTTGGTACAAATTCAACCATAGTTGAGTTATCCATCACCAATATAGAGGTTTCATACACCTCCATATATTTAATATTAAATACATATTCTTGCTACAATATTCACACCTAGAATAGTTTCATTGAGATCTCATGCATCTACACATAGATCACATGTTCAAAAAGATTCTCTTACTTCCTTATGGGTCCCTAATAGCCCTACAGTTACATCCACTTCTTAGAGTTATAGAGGGACCCCACAATTATTTTCTACTTCATAAATTTTAAAATATTTACAACACACACAACTTTTAGAAACATTGTCTTAGCCTTTCCACCATGCTTCATGATCATGCATGATACCTTTGTTTGACACAAAACACCATGATAGGGAGTATCATCTAAGACTCATAAATTAGTATCATTTATTCTCAATCTTTCCTATACATAGATTATTTCAAAAATACAAAAACAATATAAAATATCAAAACTACCAAAAACATTCAAATATATTCAAAAGATAAAAACATTTTAATTTTATACATCATCAATGATTTACATTGTTTTAGATTAGAGGTAAAAGCAGGTTTTGAAGGGGCCCCGAAACCCTTTAACAGAGAGCAAAATAAGAATCAATGATTTACATTGTTACTACTATGCTAGACTTACATTTGTTTTTATATGATATTATTTTTCAATTTATCTAAATTAACATGCTTCACTTTATCTTTTTTGAGTATGTATAGTGACATCTAGATCCTTGATTGTTTCACTCTACCCATTAAGGGAGCATCCTACTTCTACATTCGAGACACACATCAATATGCATACCCACTAGGGGCATCTTCTACATGACTACACCATCTAAGTTATGTCATTCATATGCCACACACTCTAAGTTATCATGCTGATGTACATTACTTACTAGATTACACATATTACTATATCCACATTTCACTAGTATCTAGCACTTGTGTATCTCTTAGCATATACCTAGTCTTGTATTAAATATGTCTTTGATTAGTTAGATGTGATTCTATCTTTCTATTTATTACATGCTTCCTATTATTTATTAGCATAGCTTGTTGGATTGTATTTATAGTTCCTACTTGTCTCCTATATGTGCCTTAGGATATTTACCAATGTCTTTCTTTTATATTCATGTATATGACGTAGGACATTTACCAATGTCTTATGCCTATACTCCTTTATGTGATTGTGGCTTCCACACCAAATTGCTTATTTAAATTGTATGTGTATGTGGCATTTGAACATGCCTTGTATGCTTTCTTTCCAATTTTAGTGACATTTTTCCATGTCATTTTATTGATTGGCCCCTTGGCCACTCTTGCATGCTTCCTCCTTCTTGCTTTGTATGCTTGTTGCCTAATTACTTTTCTTGTTTGTAATGCCATGATCCATATCGTGCATTTCCTTGCTTTCTTGGATGCCATAATGGAAATAATGCTCCATCCCTCCTTACTAAAAACTAAAAACTAACACTTTTGATTATAGTTTAATACTTTACACATGTTATTACATTGTTATATCTATCTAGGCATACCCCTACTGATCTAACAATCTCTCAATTCAAACCATGATATATCTTGATATCTTATTGATTATCATTTTTATATCATGTATATTTCCAATTTAACACAATTACATGGCTTATTTTAAGGGCAATCATTACAAGGTAACTATTCCTACCCTCAGAAGAGGGGGAAATAAATAAGGGTTTTATCATAGAGATCAGAGCGCGTAATAGTCAAAAAAGTAGTTTTTAAAACACTCAAAATAAAATCTAGACATTAGACCAACCAGAACAAACTAGGTAAACAATAGAGAATCTAGAATAGTTACCATATTTGGCCCTAGACAATAATGCCAAAGTTGGATTACAATCCTAGAGAGTAGGGTGTCTTATTTTTAGTGCTCTTATCTAGATAGTAAAAAAACATTTTTTCTAGAAACAGATAGAAAAGTGAGTTCAGTCATAGGTTTGTAAGCTTAGTATAGTCTATATTCAACATGTTTCAATATAGTTTTTGCTTAGAGAATCTAGATATAGAGGGCATCATGCATGGCATGAAGGCTCTCACTTCTAGTTTTAGATTAGGCAATTGATATAACTTATAGATCATAATCCATGATCTAGACACTAGTGATTGGGGACAATGTGCATGGCATAATAATCCTCCCTTTTTTTTAGTTTAGTTTATTAAAAGCATTTCTTAGTAGTTACATGCCTTACTCCATCTACAGGTGGTTGGCATCCTTTTTCAAGTTTGGCTTTCATACAAGCTTAACTTCTCAAGTAACTAATTTCTTGAGTTTGCTTCTACGTAAGCCTATTTCACTAGTTTTAGAGTGGATTACATACAAACCTAATCTCCATATTTTGAAATGGCCAAGAGTGGCCTATTTTCTAGCATACATTTAGCTATCCACATAAACATTGTTAGATCATAGTACACTAATTAGCTTTAGGAGCCATCTCATATGATATATATTCCATATTAGTATCAATTCATAGCTTCACTTCATGGAGAAATGATGGAGTCAAAGTATTATCCAACCTTTGTATTCTTGAGCCACCTATTGAGAGGGATTGGACACATAGTCTAAAAATCAATTGACACATGCATGATTTGTTAGATTCACTTAGTGGATAACAATGGATCTAAAGGGTCAGCCCTTGTATTCTTGATCAAACCTATTCAGACATATGGAATATATAGTCTAAAAATTGATTGACACATGCATGATTTGTTAGCTTCACTTAGTGGGCAATGATACATCTAAAGGACCAACCTTTGTATTCTTGAGACACCTATTCAAAGGGATCAGACACATAGTTTAAACATCGATCGACATATGTATGATTGATTCACTTCACTTAGTGGGAAATGATGGAGCCAAAGGATTAGCCTTTGTAATCTTGAGCCACCTATTTAGAGGGATTGGACACATAGTCCAAATATTGATTGACATATGCATGATTCATTAGCTTCACTTAGTAGGCGATGATAGAGATAAAGGGCCTAACTTTGAATTATTGAGCCACTTTAGGGAATTAATCACTCAACTCCATTCATGATATTACTTTTAGTACAACACACACCTAGCACAATCTAGCATCATAAAAGATTCATAGTTCACACCGTTCTCTCTCTCTCTATGCACATCCAACATCACATAGCTTCATGAACTTCACCTTTTCAAGTAATTTTAGGTATTCCTTCTATTTTTCCTTTATCCTAATATTTTGATTTACTAAATAATTAGAATAATTGGGGATGGGGTAAATATAGTCATATAAAATGCAAAATTTGGTAACTTGAGTGTGGCTAATGACACCCAATCTATAGGTCCATCTTGATTTCTCTCATGACCCTCATAAGCATATTTTCATTGATTCCCAATCATCCTTAGCCTCTAAAACTAAACCATTGTAGACCTATATTTATCCTTCCATGCTTAGTCCATCCCCTTAGGTCCTATCAATCATGGACAATAGTGCCTAAACTTGGACTATAACATTGAAACCTAGGGTGTCCTATTTTTGGCACTATTGTCCAAGTGCATTTTGGATTCTAATGGTCATATTCTTCTAAATCCTTATCCCAATTCATGTCAAACCAATATAAATTCATTTAACCCATGATCATTAAATACCTTATAAAAATCCATTCAAATTTTATTTAGAAGGGTTGACACTCATTTAAAAGAGATAAGCAAGAATACAAGCAAGACCACTCAAGCATTTTCCCTTATTCTCTGCATACAACCATCCAATAGTATTTAAAGCTTATTAAAATGTTTACAACAATCCCTAGTCATTATAAGTAAACCTAATTTTTTATTTACTTAATATTTTCATCACACTATTACACCAAACACTTGAATAGAACTACATATAGCTTGATCCCTCCTTAGAGTATTGGTATGTAGGTAACATTCCCATACATGGGGTGAAGTGCATCTAGCATATACTTTACACACTAACCCCTCCTCTCCTTTCTCCAAATTTGACATTCAAGTTCAAGAACAAAGAGGACCTATGGTATTAAAGACTAAATTAGGTACACAGTGAGCTCCATGGACTTTTAGGCTTCATTATTTCATAGATAGGGTCACATAAACTTGGCACACAAAACCCAAAAATATTAGATCACTATGACAACAATGTCGAGATATGACTATAATACTAGAACCCAAGGTGTCCCATTTTTATAATTCCTATCTAATCAAGAAACAAACTCTAGATTCTTGTTTATGATAGTTTCCCAAGACTGCACCTAGATTTCTAGATCTTATCTCAGTTAGAATAGCATAGAATCATATTAGTTTAGTTTTTTTTCTCTCTCTCTCTCTTTCAATACTATTTTTGGAAAATCCCTAACTATAATCAAATTTCAAAAATCAATAGATTATTAATTGCATATTATTTACTAATTTTATCTACTCAAACCCATTTATTATTTAATAATTAAATATCTATTTTCCCAAAAATAATAAATCAGTTGCATATCCCAGGGAAATCTCATAATTTATTATCTATTAGAAACCTAATAGATGTGAATGTTTTTTGAATCATGTTGTAATATGGTTAGAGGTGTTATGGTGATATCTAAAGGTGTCAGGATTAACACTTTTAACAAGCTTGATTCATGTATAGTTGAGAGCAATAGTACTTATGTGAAGACTACATCTGAGACTACTCCATTGGATGAAGAGGTAGTCACTATTTTTATGGATGGTTGTGGTTTTTGGGTACATGAGGGTGTTAATTATATGGAGTTAAAATTACCTATAGAAAAGACTAGCCACATTGGGGAAAAAGATCTTAGGGCCTTAAAGAATAAAAACCTTGTTGAAGGTTTGACTAATTATAGTCTTGAATTTGATTTTTATGATCATTGTGTTTATTTTAAACAAAACCACATTCAATTTTACTTGATTTCTCATAAATCTAGTGGTGTTTTGGAGCTTATTCATTCTAATGTAGTTGGTCTTGTTAATGTTGCTTCAATTTCAAAATCCACATATTATGTTTCATTTATTGATGATTAAAGTATAAATATATGGGTTTATTTTATAAAGAGTAAATATAATGTTTTCAATCATTTTAAAGAGTTTAAATTAATGGTTAAGTTACATACTAGAAATAAAATTAAGTGTTTGAGAATTAACAATGGCAGTGAGTTTTGCTCTAACAATTTTGATAGTTTCTATAAATAATATGGTGTATAGAGACAAAATACAACTCCATATTCACCTCATCATAATAGAGTTACAAAAATAATAAATAGGACTTTGATGGAAAAGGTTAGGATTATGCTTAGTAGTGCTATATTGGAATAAAGGTTTTGGGCTAAAGTTGTAGCCATTGCTTGCTACCTGATTGACATGTCTCTTATATCAAATATTGTTGATAAAATTCCTATGGAGGTGTGTTCTAGCCAAAATCCTTCATTGAGACATCTTAGAGTATTTGGTTGTGAGGCATATACATGTGCCAAAAGATAAGTAGACAAATTTGGATAACAAGGTTGTGAAATATATCTTCATATATTATAGCTATGGTGTGAAAGGATACAAGATTTGGGATCTAAGAGCATAGAAGGTAATATATTTTATAAGTGTTATTTTTTTATGATAATAATACATCTTTTATTACACTATAGCTAGAGAAAATAGAAAATAAAGATGTGATTCAACTTCCTCCTATTCCTGGGAAAGTTGAGCTGAGGACACGAGAGAGACAAGAAGTTGAGGAGAGTTCATCGAGCTCTAAATCTTTTGAAGAGGAGGTAGATAAATAAGAACCTCCAGATCAACTTGTTTAAAGGTCTAAAATATGTAGACAATAACCATAAAGGTATTCTTTGGATGATTGTAGATGTATATTTGCTTTGAGTACTAACATTGATGAACCAAGATCTATAGAAAAAGCTTTGGGTGTGAGTGATGCAAAGTCCTGGAAGGTTTCTTGGAAAAAGAGATGATAGATTTGAAGTAGAATGATACATGAGATCTTGTACCATTACCTAAAAGACATAAGGCCATTGGATGTAAATGGGTGCTCAATAAAAATATTAGTTTAAATGATAGTTTTGAGAAGTACAAAACTTGGTTAGTTGTAAAAGGTTACTCTCAAGTTGAGGGTGTTGATTATGGTGAGATTTTTTTATCTTATTGTAAAAATGACATCCATTAGATTATTCATTTATATTATAAAATTTCATGATTTATAAATTGATAAAATGGATGTGAAGACTACTTTTCTTCATGGTGATTTGGAGGAAGAGATTTATATAACACAACTAAAGCACTATGTGGTGAAAGGTAAGAGAAATTTGGTTTGGAAGTTGAAGAAATCCTTGTATGGTCTCAAGCAGAGTCCTAGGATGTGGTACTAGAAATTTGATACATATGTATTGAGTTTGGCTTTATTATATAATTGATGGTGATCATTTCCTAGTTATTGCCTTATACATTGATGATATATTGTTTGTTGGTAATGGGAAATTTTGATTTTGAAGATTAAATCATAACTCTTATAAAAAATTTAGATGAAATATATTAGTGCTATGAGACACATTATTGGGATTGATATTAAGAGAGATAGATAGAACATAAAGATATGTCTTAGCTAGAGTAAGTATGTGAATTTTATTGATAAATATTTAACATGTAGGATTACAGACCATTATGTGTTCATTTTTCTATTGGAACAAATTTATCTAATGCACAATGTCCTACATCCCCATTAGATATGGAATACATGAGAAGATTGCCTTACCAAAGTGCATTTGAAAGTCTGATGTAGGTTATGGTCTGCATTAGACCAAACATTGCCCAAGTAGTGGGAGTTCTTTACCATTATATGTCTAATTCTAGTAGAGCTCAATGGGATGTGGGTATAAGGGTATTCAGATATTTTTAAAGTACCTTAGATTATTATTTATGTTATCATAGTAACATGATTTAATACAGACATCCTCTTGACATTCCTGGTTATGTGGATTCAAATTGGGTAGGTGATGTTGATAGCAAAAGATCCCTTATATGTTCACTTTGTTTGGTGGTGCAATAAGATGGATAAGTAAGTGATAGGCTATGGTAACTTTATCCACTACAAAGGTAGATTATATGGAAACTACTCATATGAGCTTATAAATAATTCATTTGGATTAAGAGACTATGCTCAAATATTAGGTTAAAATAGGGTATAGTGACAATTTATTATGCTAGTCAGAGTGTTATTTGCCTAACAAAGAACTTATAGTCATATAAAATGTCCAAATTGGTAGTTTGAGTGTGGCTTGTGACACCCAATCCATTGGTACTTCTTGCATGCTTTTATGACCCTTTGACACACCTTTTTGCTCATTATCAATCATTCGTAACCTTCCAAATGGTCATTCCACCTTAGCTAGGTTGTATTTCCCAGGCCAATTATGATCCCCCAAGTTTTGAGCATGTAGGATAGGTGTGCCATATTTGAACTATAACGTTGGACCTTAGGGTGCCCCATTTTTACCACTCCTATCCATTTTTAATTTGAGCCCCAATGGTCATTTTCATCTTATTCCTACCCTTCATTATGTAAGCCTAGTGAAAATACATATAATCTATGCCCAATAGTTCCATATAAAAGCCTATCCAAAGTTCATTTACAAAAGGAAGTGATAAATATTACAAAGCAAGAAAGAATACAAGAAAACTACTAAGGAAAACTTTCTTATTCTCTGCATATAGTCACCCAACACATCTATAAACATATTCAAACCCTCATACCAATCCCTAGCCACCTCAAGCACTGTTAATTTTGCATTTTTGTATTTGTATCACATTATTTCACAAAGCAAATTAGGTGGGAGAACTACAAATGGCTTGATCTCTCTTCATAGTATTGGTATGTAGGTAGCATGCCCACATAAGGGGTGTGGATCACACATTTATTACATCTTACACACATTAACCCCCCCCCCCCCCCCCCCCATTTTTAGTGATTTAAATCTCATTTATCAAGCATGATAAAGGGTAAGGGGTTTAAATATTAAATCATATTTATAGTGATCTCTATTGACATTCAAGACTAAAGATTTCATAGGTAGGCTCATACTAGCACAATGTAAAAACACAAAAAGTTTCAAGTCTCTATGACCAGTTTGGAAACCAAATACAAAAGTGGAAAATAGTGTCAAACCCCAAAGTGTCATGTTTTTAGTTGTCTTATCCTTTCATTAAATGAAAACTAGATTCTAATTTGTGATACTATCCCAGTCTTGTACATCTAGTTTCAGACCTTGTCTCAGCCATCTTAGCCTGTTTCTAGCTAAGTCATTATTTCTCCTTATTTATTATTATTAATAAAAAAGGTAAAAAAAGATACATAAAATATACAAATTAGGGCTATAATTATTAAAATATTATTTACTGATTTATTAATCCAAACCCTTAACTAAAATATGAATAAAACTCCAATATTATAGAAAAAGAGTTAAATCATTTGGTGAACCTAACTTACTTTGTTTGTGCATAAAAACCCTAAGGATAATTCTTTGCTATTTTTTATAGTATTTTTCTTGCATATTTAAATTAAAATTTATCATTTAATTTATAAAATTTACCATTGTAATTTTTAAAATTATTACATTCAAACCTTAGTTGAATTTACTAGGTCCTTTTACTTCTTGAGGTATCACCTTACATGTTTGTGAGCTTTGTATCCTTTTTATGCATATTTTAGTTTGATATTTTAGGAATTTACATTTCCTTTATTCATTACTTTCCTTCCATTGCATTTTTATTATTACAACTTATTGTGTAAAAAAATCAATCCATTTTCACTTTGTTTTCCTACTTTAATGGCCTAATATACCATTGATGAAGCTAATAAGAGGGAACTTCAAGACCTTTTAACTAAACATCCTGATATACAAAATGATATGATTAAAATACTACAAGAATAAAAAAAATCAAACAATGGTCAATCCTCTGAAACCATAGAACAACCGATTACAAATGACACTACAAGGAAGATATGTCTTAACAACCCCCTATAGCAACCCAGCTTTCCTATGTGGCACCACTAATTATGGCTAGTGCATCTTTGTCTCCCAATGTGGCTACCCTTGTGTAAGAGATAAAATATCTTCAATCAAAGGTTATACATCTTGAGCAAGGTTCCTCTATACCAACAAAGGCTTTAGATTCTTTTGCTCTACTGCATATACCATTAACATGTCATATTGCTTCTACACCCTTGCCACTAGGTTTGTTCAACCCAAGCTCACTCTATATGATGGTAAGGGTGATCTAGAGACACACTTGAGATATTTTAATGCATCATGCTTGGAATATTTTCCAAATGATTGATTACTAACCAAGATATTTCCATCAATTCTAAAGGATTGTGCTCTATAATGGTTCTATAGCCTACCAAATCAGCTGATTAATGTATTCAATCCTTTAGCCAACATGTTCTTAGCTCATTTTCAAATTAACATAGGTGATAAGGTTTCTTATGCCCAAGTTGCACAAAAGAAGCAAACTTCAAATGAGCATCTCATCAATTATGTTCTTTGATATAATATTATCTTGGATAAAATAACTAGCCCCATGGTTGATCAAGAATTACATGATCTCTTCAAATAGAGTCTTCTACTAGCTTTTCATGAGTCAATAATGTTCAAAAGGTTATCTTCCTTTACTGATTTATGTCATGCACTGAAGTAAAGGGAATTCAAATTAATTTCAATAGGAAAACTCAAGTACACAAGCATATCAAAACCAAAAAATAAGAGTAACTATAACGTCCCATACAAATTAAAGGTTAATGATAGAAAAATTCAAAATCAACCTATAGTTAATGTGGCTTTCAAACCTCCTCAGTGAATGGTTTTATCATCACCTCCTTGATGAACCTTTACCAAACTACTAATATCTCTAGCTAGATTCTTATTGTAGCTTTTAAAATGCAATGTCATATCTCTCCCTCCTATTTAGGAAGTTGACACAAAAAAGCCTCTTCCATGTGGATATGATCAGAATGCATTTTTGCAACTTTCACAAGTAACTAAGCCACAATAAAAATAGATGCATCAGTTTGAAACACAAGGTACAAGACTTGGTAGATGGAAACCTTATTGATCTTGCTACTCTAGTCGAGCCTCCTCAGGCAAAGCAAACATACGACAAAGCTTTGCAAATTTTCTCAGGTCATTTCCCAAAAAAATTTAAACAAGAGATAGGGGACACATTAGGTGTTCACCATGCATATAATGTACATCCTCCACCATCTACATATCGAGCACCTTCAGTTGAGTCACATCCTTTGAGCAACATGATTGGTGTATATAATTCTAGATTTACAACTAGACCTCCAATCTCTTTCTTAGAATATGAGATAGTTGAAGATGATTTGGATTATCATGCACTCTTTATCAGAGCTTACATTAATCATCATCCCATTCATAGTGTTCTCATAGACAATGGATCCAGTGTGAACATGTGCACTATGACAATACTACAACATTTGGGATATTCAAAGTAGAATATTACCCTGACAGACATAGTTATTAGTAGATTCAATGGGCACATACAGAGTTCATTAGGTGACATTTTAATTCCTCTATAGGTTGGTCTAACACATGTAGTGATACCATTTACTATTTTTATAAGTGTAGGATTCTTTGATATGTTGCTTGGTTGACCATGGATTCAAAAAAATTGTGCAATGCCTTCTATAGTTCACAGATGAATAAAATTAATTCATGATAATCAAGTTGTTATAGTTAGTGGAGTTATGTATGAGTTACCACTCCTTACTTTAGAGCCATATCCTACTCTATAGTCTCTAGTTTTAGATCCTCTACCAGTTATAGTTATTCCTCAATTTGAGATTCAGACAAAGTCAAGGTCTCCCTTGCCACCATAGAGAGTTCATACACTTTCATAGAGGCATATTTTAGAGAAACCATAGTTTCAAGACTCTAAATAGTTTCTAGCTTAGTGTTCACACCTAAGGCAATATTATTGAGGTATCATGCCTCTACACATAGAGCACATGTTTAGAGAGCTTATCCTACCACCATATGGGTCCCTAAGAGCCGTACAGTTGTATCCACTTCTCATATTTATAAGGGGACTGCATAGTTGGTTTCCACTACAATGATTTCAAAGTAATTATAGCATACATAGCTTTTTGAGTCATAGTCTCATCCATTCCATCATTCTTCATGATCACATATGATCCCTCTCCTTGATACAAGATACCATGATAGGGAGTCTCTCATGAGACTCATTGATTAGTATCATTTCTTCTCAATCCTTCTTGTACGTAGTTTTTTGTACATAGCTTCTTTCTAATTTCTTGTACATAGTTTCCTTATGATTTCTTATACATAGTTTCCTTATGATTACTTTTACATAGCTTATAACTCAAATTACCAAAAACAATATAACATGTAAAAATACAAAAACATTAAAATAAATCAAAACACCAAAAACATTTCAATTGGATGCATTATCTATGCTTTATATTTTTACTACCATGTTAGACTTATATTTTGCTATTTTATGCTATTGTATGTCAATTTATCCACATTACCATGCTTTACTTGATCTTTTTTGAGTGTGTGTAGTGGCACCCAAATCCTTGATTTCTTCACTCTACCCATTGAGGGGGCATCCTACTTATATATTCAAGACATACATCAACATATCTACCCACCAGTGGCATCTTCTACATGACTACACCATCCAAGTTATGTCATTCCTACAACACACACTCTAGTTATCATGATGATATACATTACTTACTAGTTTACATAGATTATTCTATTGACACTCACTTATATATATCACTTATGTATTTATAAGAATCTCTTTAGTCTTATTCTCCATGATTTTCATACTTTCACTTCTTGCTTTGATTAGTTAGATACGATAGTATTTTAAACATTTACATGCCTTCCTCTCTTACTTTGAGTAGTTATATGTGATTGCATTTCTCAATTCTTTTTTTGTTTCTTGTGTGTGCCTTAGGACATTTGCCAATATCCTTTACTTATAATTTTATATGCTCTTGTGGCCCTCATTCCAAATTTGCTTATACTCTTATATGTGATTGTGGCCTTTGTGCCAACCTTGCTTATTTTTAATTGTATGTATATGCGGTATTTAAACATTACTTGTATTCTTATTTTCCTAGTTTGAGTGAAATATGCCCTTTACCCTTTTTTGTATTGTCCCCTTAGCCTCTTTTTTATGCTTCTTGCTTCTTGCCTTCTGTTCTTACTTGCTTGTTTACTTCTCAATTGTTTGCAATGCCATGATCCACATCATGCATTACCTTTCTTTCTTAGATGCCATGATGGACATCATGATCCATCCCTCCTTGAAAACTAAAAACTAACCTAATTTCCACTTTTAGTTCAATATAAAGTACATGCTATTACATTGTTACATCTATCTAGGCATACCCCTATTGATCTAACAATCTTCAATATAAACTATGCTATATCTTGAGACATCTTTTGGATTATCATTGCTATATCATGTATTTCACAGCACAAGATACTTATAGGGCTCTTTCTTCTTAGGGTAGTTATTATAGGGTCTTCATTCCTACCCTCAAAAGAGGGGGCAATAAATAAGGGTTTTATCATAGAGATCATATCCTTCTACTGGTCAAAAATTAGTTTTTAGAATAACATTTAGAATTTAAACTAGATAGAAAAAACTAGAAACATAGAGACAAATCTAGAATAGTGATCATAAATAGTAAAGGATAAGAGTGCCATACTTGGAGTACAACACCATAAAATAAAGTGTCATGTTTTCAATACTCCTATCTAAATAGCCAAAAATATATATTTTCTAGAAACAAATAAAAAGGTAAGTTTGATTATAGTTTTGTTAGCTTTAGTTTAGTTTAAATTGTGAAATTTTAATATAGTTTTTATTAGAGATTATAGATATAAGGGTCATCATACCTGACATGATGGCTCTTGCTTCTAGTTTCAGATTAGGCAATTTGTATAAATTCTAGATCCGAATCCATGTTACAAACACCAGTGATTGGGGGTAGTGTGTGCATAACATTTACCTTATTTTATTTTTAGTTCATTGCATTACTCATGTATTCTCAATAGTTGTGTGCCTTATTCCATCTACAGATGGTTGGCATCATTTTAGAGTGGCTTTTGTATAAGCCTAGTTCCCAATTTTAGAGTGGATTTCATACAATCCTAATTTCCACCTTTTGAAGTGGCCAAGATTGGCCTAGTTCTTAGCACACAATCAAATATCCACACCACATTATCAGATTATAGAGCATTCATAGGATTCAAGATCCATATCATACGACACACATTCATACCAGTATTAATTCATAGTTCCACACTTTAAGGGAAATGATGGATCCAAAAGACTAGCTAGCCTTTATATTATTATGCCACCTACTCAGAGGGATTGGACACATAGTCCAAACATCAATTAACACATGCATGATCACATAGCTTCACTTATTGGGCAATGATAGATCCAAAGGGATAGCCTTTGTGTTCTTAAACCACCCTCATGGAATTGAGCACTTAGCTCAGTTCATGCTATTAATATTGGTACATCACATACCAAACATTACTCAACATCACTCAACATCATTTAGCATCATTTAACATCACCCAAAATCACTCAAACATCACTCAACATCACAACATGTTTTGTATTAGTTTGTATACCCAGTGAGGTGTATTCATTCCTTTCTCTTCCTCTCTTTTACCCAACTTTTATATTTTCTTATTTTAAACATAACATGTCTAGTAAAAACTAATTTACTCTTTATTTATTTTACATATTCATGATTTATGATGTGCTCTCTCTAATCACACTCAACATCACACATCTTCATGGGTTTCACCTTTGCAAGTAAGTTTAGGTACACTTTCTACTTTTCTTTAATCCTAGTATTTTGCTTTGCTACATCACTATAATAAAGGGGGGGAATGTAGTCATATAAAATGTCTAAATTAGTAGCTTGAGTGTGGCTTATGAAACTCAATCCATCATTTCCTTCTTGCATACTCTTGTGATCTTTTGACACACCTTTTCGCTCATTTCCATTAATTCTTATCCTTCAAAATGGTCATTCTACCTTAGCTAGGCTATATTTTCTAGTCAAATTTTGATCCCCTAGGTCTCGATCCTATATAATAGGATCACCATATTTAGGATGTATCACCAAACTATTAGGTGTCCTATTTTTGGTGCTCTTGTCCATTTGTACTTTGAGTCCTAATGGTCATTTTCATCTAATTCCTACCCTTCATTATGTTGGCCTAGCATAAATACATCTAACCCTTGACCAATAGTTCCATATAAAATCCTATCCAAAGTTCATTTATAAAAGGAGGTGACAAGTATTATAAAGAAAGAAAGAATACAAGTAAACTACTAAGGTAAACTTTCATATTCTCTACATATAGTCACCTAACATAGATGCAAACGTATTCAAACTATCATACCAGTCCCTAACCACCTTAAGCACTCTCAATTTGGTGTTTTTGCATCTGGATTACACTATTGCATAAATCACATTAGATGTGAGAACTACATATGGCTTGATCCCTCTTTGGAGTATTGGTATGTAGGTAGTGTGCCCACACAAAGGGGTGTGGATCAAACATTCAGTGCATTTTACACACATTAACCCCCACTTTTCAAGTGATTCAAATCTTGTTTATCAAGAATGATGGATGGTTAGGATTTGAATATTAAATAATCTCTATAATGAGCTCTGCTAACATTCAATACTCAATATTTCACAGGTAGGCTCATACCAGCACAACACAAAAACCTAAAAAGTTTTAGGTCTTTATGACCAGTTTGGAGAATAGCAAAAGAAGTGGAAAATAGTGTTAGACCCCAAAGTGACTTATTTTTGGTGATCCTATCCTTTCATTGACAAAAATATAGATTATGATTTGTGACATTGTCCTAGTCTTACATAGCTAGTTTTAGAACCTATCTTAGCCATCTTAGCCTATTTATAGCTAAGTCATTACTTATCCTTATTTATTTACATTATTAAAAAGGTAAAAAGATACATAAATTATACAAATTAGGACTGTAATTATTGAAATATTATTTACTAATTTATTAATCCAAAACCTTAACTAAAATAGGAATAAAACTCCTATATTCCAAAAAATAGTTAAATCAGAACCCAACTTTTCATGCCAGGACAAAACACATTGATGTTCAATATCATTTTGTGAGAGACATGGTTGAGGATGGTAGGGTGAAGTTGATAAAGGTAGAGACTTTGATGAATGTTGTAGATTCATTTACTAAGCCTGTGGCATAAAGAAGTTTAGATAGTGTTTGAAGTATATGGGCATTTTAGCCCCTAGATGTTAAGTTTATGTTGGTACAACTATTTTTGGTCTTGTAAAGTATTTGACAAGTGGGATAATGTTGGGAATTGAGGTGTCTCAACCTTGACTATTCAAAAGACACTATTCACAAAACACTATGCATGTGATGAGGTGATAGGGGTGAGTTTTTAATGATTATACATGTGATGTGGTAGGTGATGCAGATGGTGATGTGGCTTGTGATGAGTTGGCATGTCCCATGGAGGAATCTACATGATGTAAGTGCATGTGAGTAGAAGTGGGTGTACCACTCCACTAAGGAGACAAGTTGTTGTCTTTTGAGATGCACATGATTTTGCTTTAGGTTTAAAATGAAATATAAATGGATATGGGGAGAATTTTAATGTGGTGTCATGATCTTGAGTAGAAGGAGTCAAAATTTGATGGAGAGTCTCTTGGAATCATGTGGAGTCACATGGGATAGTGGGGAACAAGTTACTATTCTAGTTTAGAGGCACACATAAGAGTGGGGCATAATTTTGGAGGTTTTTGAGAGTGGAGGATGATGTGTCATAAGTGGAGGATCCATTTTTGACCATATAATAATACTACAAACATGTTACTATTACTAAATAGTGGTGCCACTAAAGGGTGTAAAATTTATTCCTTGCCCATTAGGTTTATTCATCATGTAATCTACTTTATAATTTATATAAGTAGAGCCATTCTCCTTTTTAAGTGTATAATATGAAATTAATGCATGACGTAGCTAAGATTTGTAAGCTTGTAAGCTATAAAGTTATGCAAAGGAACTAAAGCTCTTTGTAATCAGTTCTTCTCCTAGGTGCAGTATACTAGTGTTGTTTCTAGAAGGTTCCTATACAAGTGTATGATGTCTTCTATTGATTTGTATAATGTATTGGGTTGCTTTGGAGTGTGGGGTTTTTATCCCAAAAGGGTTTTCACCATGTAATCACTATGTCTATTATGCTTATGTTTTAATTTGTATGTGTTTCTTTTAATTATGTAACAAGATCAGATTAGTTTGCATATTTTTCTCTCTTGGTTAGTATAAGGAATTTTTTCCATGATATTGTATTAATTTTAAATATTTATAAATAATGAAATGTAAAAATATACACTAAAAAATGAAGATCCCAATTGGTTATTTCTAGAATTATAGTCTCAAATATTTCATTAGAAGGAAAGGGATTAATAGCATTGTGAGAACACTTAAAATTTTAAATGGAATATCTAAACATGATATCAAACCCATTTTCAATGTTAGGAAATCCACCAAGAGATGTAAAGGTATAAAAGGGGATACATTGGAGAAAAGGTAGATTGTTACTCTATAACACTCTTGTCAAAATTTTGATAATGTATTAAAATTTCAATTTAATATTTATAAGGCATTTGAAATGTGTTTTTAATATACTTCAAGTATTGTATTCAGGAATGATTTCTTAGTGTCAAGCCATGCCTATGTTTTTATCTCCATCTAGTTTCCAAATTTCCATTATTCATCTAAGAGAAAAATAAAATAAGGAATGAAATGGTGAATGTAGTTATTATATATTATACAAAATTTATATACACATATCATAGGGTATAAATTCAATGGCCATCCCTGACTTAATTTTTTTTTAATGATGTTTCTTTATGAATGCTTGAAAATAATAGTGTACAAATATTATGGTAATAATGAAAATATATAAGAATGTTGGGAACATGCTAGATCTCAAACATTTTTATGTAGGAATAGTAATTATTGTTTGGATTATAGTGGTTTATAGGTTCTTAACAATTTTGCTTTTATATAATGCTTTGTATCTTCAATAATTGTAGCCATATTATTCATAAATATTTAGTTGAAGGCTAAGATATTTCCTATAATTTGTAATTTATGTCTTTGATGTCATTGAATTTAAGGATGTCATTGATGTAATCAATTTCTTATAACTTCAATCCCATAGTTCATTTATTTTTAGTAAATTTTTCTTCATGTTTCATTTACTATTTACATTTAAGTTTGTTGAGAACATAGTAGTTGCTAAGTTCTCAACATTGGTATTTTGATTTCTATTCTGAGATGTAATTATTATGCAAAAAATGACCTCATCATTTTGATGGTGGATGCTAAGCTCCAAACATTGGTACTTTTATATTCATCATGGAATGAGATTGTTATCCTCTAAAAAAATCCATCATTGATAGATATTATCCACTAGGTTTATAATATTATATTTTGATTTTAATTATGAGATGCATTTGTTATTATAAAATGACTACATCTCTAAGAACTATAGAATTCTAAGTTTCAAACATTGGTCTTTGTATATTCATTCTTAAATGACATTTTTATCTTTAAAATGACTATATTTATAAGATTTGGTAGATGTTAGGTTCTATTGATGATCAAAATTATTACGTCAATGAATTATCCTTGTCACCTATAGGGAAGGTTAAATTAGAATCATGTCAGTCTAATAGTAAATGTATAATAGGTCACAAAAGGATCTAAAAGATGTGCAATGGGTTTTTAATGTTCCAATAAATAATAAGTATGCTAAATGTTGAACCATACTTCATTATAATTTTATAAATCAATCTTCTCTTTAAGTATAAAGGAAACATATGTAAATATATAATCAATCCTATCTAATAGAGAAGATCTATGATTAATATAATCTCTTGAAGGAAAAATTTATGTTCCTTGTAATATTTATGATTCACTCAAATTCCTTGAAATCTTCACATTTTACTCATAAAATATCAAAATAAAACAAACATAAAGACCTAAAAGATAAAAAAATATATTACAGTGAAAGCTAAAGAATGAAATCGAAATAATAATTAACATAATTGTTGACCAAATTTTGACCCCTAGTCAAAATTGGTCAACCCCTCTAAGTTTAAATTTTTATAATATTATCACAACTTCTATGTGGTCTTGTCATAGTCTTAAATGATTCTAAATAGTTTTCATATGGTCTCATTTGTCCTTGTCTAGCTTTGTCCAAAGTTTGATCTCATGTGTACTTGTTTAGTCTTAGGGGTCGTTTATGAGTTCTTGGTGTGGTAAAAAGTTTGACATGGTTTAGAGTCATTATAAAAGGGTATTAATGAGTCTTTAAGGTCACAATATCAACTATTGACCTTTTATTATGTCCTTATGTGCTATAATGTTATTTTATTACATCTTTGGCTTATTTTGTGGAGTTGTAAATTACATATTCAAATTAAAAAATTTAAATAAGGTTATTAAATATAATTAATGTCATATAATGTTTAAGGATAATTATAAACTAACAAACTAGTAGGTTCAATGCCTAAAATGAGTAAAATGCCACTTTACAGGCACTTTTGAGCACTTGTATGGCCTTTAAAGATCACATTTCAGTTTAAAATGGTTTAAGAGTGTCCCTTGAGATTACACATATTATTTTCATGATTTGGATCAATTTTTAGGTTGAATAAATACTTTAGACATTCTCTCTCCTCCATCACTACCTTCACAAGCTTAGAATGGAAAAATTCAAGTGGATGGTATGGCTAGGGGAGAGTTAGGAGATGAAACTTTGGAAAATTTTAGGGGCCATAATAATACTAAAATTAGTATAATTATTTTATAAATTCATGTCCCCTTATTTATGAACAATCACTAAGAGTGATAGAAGATCACTATGCCTTGTCCATCCAGGCAGGGTCAGATTTTGCCTCAATTTCTCCACTTCAAAATTTGACGGGGAATAATGTTTTTGAGGGATGTTTTAAGATGTCAAATATATATTTTAAATGGTTGTTTCATAATTTAATTAGTATTCATGGAGTGTATTCAATAAGAGGAAAAGTGTCTTGATATATAGGTTGTTTCAGTCACTCTTGCTACAAGTTTTGGTTGTATAAGATGTTGGTCACTTTTAGAGGTTTCCAATACTCCATCACTCATGAAAAACATCCTATATATCTCATAATTCATGTGTTATATTTTGATAAGTATCTCTTTGAAAATATTCCTTTAATAATAAATATGTCTTACTCTTTGAAGAGCATGCTCTGTGCATAAATAGATCCATAAAGGTTTGGATAATGAGAGAGCATTTTTAATACTGAAGGTGAAAGGAAGTGAGAGTGTAGGTCCAAATTTATACTCTCAAACAAAATTCATAAGTGTTTTAGTCACTCATAGCATGGTGATAGTAGTGAGAAGCCTATCATGGTGAAATTGATGTCTATGAGTTTGTGGTACATATCCCATTATCCATACATCCTAAACATAAACCTATATTTATGAATGCTCACTCACAAGTATCAAGCCCTGAGAGTGAGCATTCATAAATATATATTTATGTTTAATATTTATTAAAAATGGGATATGGACCAAAAAATCATAGAAATTCATTTCACCATGATAGGATTCTCACTGCTATCACCAAAATCATGGTGAAGAGACCCAACCACTATGCATAGGCTTTCATACAAAACCTTAATATGATTGTATGTACAAACCTATACAAACTATATATATAAGTTACAAATGTTGTAATAATTGGTCATAAGCTATGTAATCCATTAAAAAAGTGACAAGAAAGAGGGACAAGGTTGACAATGGCAAAGTGTTGAAAGGCTTAAACACTTAATAAGTTTCTTTTATGATCCATACAAGTAAAATGAAGACCTATATGCCCTAGACTTATAGGTCCTCATTTTGAACTTAAAAAAACTAATGAAATAAAAATAAAATTAGGAACCATAACTCAATTTATATTATAAAGGACACAAATCATTAGAATCAACTGGACCACTTGTAAGTCAAGAGATGGTCAAAGGATTGAGTTCACAAGCCTAGCATGCCTATATAGGACTGCATATGGAATTGATAAGGAAAAAAGGTATAAAAGTGTCATGAAATAGACAATAAATATTTTAATTATGGATAAGGAAATATAAATAATGGTTTGAATAATTCAAGTCACAATGATGGAGTGATAATAAAGAGTTCAAGACCTCATGCTCAAACCTTCTCCTAATGAAACCTACAACCACTTTGAGAAGGTATAAAGATAGGGTGTGATAGGTATGTATGTAATGTTTTGGGTAGTTTTAGGAGTTTAGAAACTCTAAATAATATAATATAATCATTAAGATGATCATGGGTTATAAATTGAAGACTTTGAAACTAGAATACATTCAAATTATCCTAATAGACATTTATAGGTTGTTAGGAGGACGTAGGATAGTTCCAAGCCTGAGTAAGGAGAAAACCATATATGAAGAGCAATCAAGTATATATAAGGTTGAAAAATAATATAATAGGTTAATTTTAAGACAAAATTAAATGTAAATAATTTACAAAGGAGGTTGGGCAAAATTGAGTTCAAAACCTTTATACACATTCAATAGTACCATACTCAGGTCACTTGACTAAATGAGAATTATTATTTAGAGTGGAAAGAAAATTAATGAGGATGGTTTGAAAAATTTAAGAGATAAAAATTTATGAAACAAATCCAATTAATTCTCATACCTATGATGATATAAGTAAAACAATATAGAAAGCTTGTCTAGGCCTACATAGCCCAACCCACACACAAGCTTACATGCCTAGCTGAGTGAGAGTCTTTTGTATAGAATGAAAAGATAAATTATAAGGTATGAAATCCATTTTAAAATTGTTTCATAGTTTCATCAACATATAATAATTTATATCCTTAGACCTAATGACAAAAAAAAAGAATGAAGATAGGCTATGTTTTAGGCCAAACAAGACTAGGACCCACAGAGGCCCATATGGATAGTCATGAAAAAGGTGAATTTTTGAAGATAAAGTGAATTAATTGGGGAATTTAAAGGTATAAATTGTTATAATAGACCTAAATTTTCATCATATATAGGCCAAATCAAATAAAAGTTTAGTTTGACCCATTAAGACACCTCGAGCTCTCCTAACGCATGATTGCATTTTAAGGCCAATTTTATCTCGCCTATTGTAACCATGACATATTGCATAGAAGAAAATGGTATTAAAATATGATAAATTGGTATCCAAAATTCATTATTATGGAATTATTTATTGGATTGAGTTTGTTACATGCATGAACAAAGGCTAAGAGTTTAGACCCCTCTCAAATGTCTTACTTGCAACCTGGGAGCCATATTCTCACACTCAGAACTATATGGTCAAGATGAATGGTGATATAATATCCTATTTATAGTTGAGGTGGATATTTTACTTGAAAATTTTGGCATTTTTTTAGGTATTGAGGACCTAGGTTTTATGAATAATTGTTAAGGAACCCAAGGTATTCTAAACCCTCCTAAAACCCTAATAGACACCTAATGTGAGAAGTGAAATTATAAAACAAATTAAATGAGATAATTTAATCCTAAAACATCATTTATATTTTTTATGACTCCAAATATATTCCATATGAGTATTTTTTGTACTTTCAGTTCTATGAACATCAATAAATGCACTATCTTTCATTAAATTTTGGTGTTTTGTAGGGGTTTTGAGCAAAGTGGAACCTTAAAACCATTGAAAGAGGTCACATAACATTAAATTAATAAATTAATTATAATAAATATTCACATAATATTATATAAGTGGTCAAACAAAGCTCATTTTACAAGATAGTCTCAAATAGGCCTAAAATGAGACTAGGTGGCAAGGCTATTTCATGGTTCTCACACTTCCATAGGGTCTCAGGGCCTCTAATTTGAAATGGAGGTTTTGATATCCTAGGTAAATTTAATCATACAATTTTTTTTAATTTAGCACATGTTGGAGGGATATGTAGTATAAAAATGAGGTTCTAGGTAAGGAGGGCTAATTGAGGCCTAATTAAGGAGAGAGAAAGCCAAAAAAAGAGGACTTTCACTTAGAATCTGAATGTAAAATTTGACATGAAGATGTAATGGGATACTATGTCCTCAAATATTTCATAATTTTATAAAAATACTTTTTACATAATTTTACACGAGAAGGTTTACATGTTTTTAGGGTTATTAGGAAAATAAGCCTAGTGAGAGTTTGAAGAGCAAAATGAAGTGTTGGGAGTTATTATAAGAACTAAAATAG
Source organism: Torreya grandis (assembly GCA_037957365.1). NCBI lineage: Eukaryota > Viridiplantae > Streptophyta > Pinopsida > Cupressales > Taxaceae > Torreya > Torreya grandis. The sequence goes on from JARHVA010001358.1 coordinate 3,412,351, forward strand.
ATAATTTTAGGTATAATAAGATATTTTAATTCCATACATGGAGATAGAGTGACTTGGATAATATTAACTCATGTTTTGAGCCACTTAGACCAAGCTAAGTGTGTAAAATGAGGAGTTTTAAGACACCTAAGCATATGAATAATGAAATATTAGATTAAATGAGTTTTTAATTCATGTTACATGTCAAATTATGAGGTATAGATTTATTAATTGTGAATTTATGATTTATAATCCCATTTATCACTCTTTTTATGCAAGGAAGGGTAGTTTTCTAGAAGATAAACAAGGTGTTAAGCTAAGTTCTAACTCATATGCCACTTGGAAGATTGGAGCATCTTAAAAAGTGAGACATAGGGATTTTAAAGTTATTTTATACCATTTATAACTCCTCATTTTATTTAACTCTCACATGGACACTTTTCAATATTCTCCTTCGATGCCCCCTCTCTCTTTCTTCACAATTCTCTATATAAGTAGCCACTTTTGGCTTTGTAAGGTGACCACATTTGGTATGGCGAAGCCCTACTAAATTGATTAATAATTTTTACTTAAAATAAAATGTTCAAAAATATTTTTGAGTTTTTAGATTCTTTCTTAAGTGTGTGAAGTAATTCATAGTGAATAGCAAGTGAAGGTCATATTTGCTTGTGTTCATCTCACTCTTTCATGCATGGTGTAAGTAATTTGAATTATAACATGTCATATGAAGTGTAAATGATTGTTTTTTAATTTTTATTTAAGTTTAAAATAAGGATAATATTGTCTATGATTAGACCTACTAATCATCTACCTTGATAAATATATTGCATTCAACCTTCATATTAAAACACTTTTGTTAGGAGAACCTTGGGTGTTAAGATTAGTTTTGTGAATTATATTTCATAGTACAAGTTCAAGTAGGTTTATGGGATACATCTTGGTGCATCACCTTTGTTAATTTAGTGTTAGTCTCTTTATATCCCTTTGATAAGTTATAAATAACCTTAGTTCATTATTTGTTAATTCTTAATTAACTTTAATTAAATCAATTAAATTTTAGTTATAAATTAATGCAAGACTTTTAAAATAAGTCTTAAGACCAAATTAAATATTTAATAAACCAAGGGGATAGACTCTAATCGGGTGGGGGGCCTTAGACATGACACCATTTAAATAAACCTATTATGAAAAAAATATTTAAAAATAACTTAAATGATTTAAATGAAAAATACTACATCTAACATTTATCCATATGCATTATATATAAGATCATATATATTCCACATCAAAAACTATCTAAATTGTTTTTAAATACTGTCAAACCACTATAGAACCACTATGAAAATAATGTTTTAAACAATATTAAAAACATATAAAGTATCTGAAAATGTGTCAAAACAGTAGAATTAAACATCATTGAACATTTTCTTCCTCATCAGAATTTGAAAGCATTTCTATTAGTGTATAACCCTTATCAGTCAAATACTCTTTGTAACTCATGGTGGTAGAAGGAAACTTAATTAGCTTAAAAACATCTTCATTGTCTTCATCATCCACTTCTAGCTTAACCTTCTTTACCATCCTTCTGATGGTTGGTGATGCTGAAGAACTAATTTATTGTATTTTATGGTTAAGGGTCACTATCCTTTCTTATTCTATAAAGTGATGAGTAAAATCTAAAATATTCAATATTGAAAAAGTTTCAACAGGGTTCATAGGTTAAAGTGATGGGATTTTATGGCTAATAGGCACTAAAGAATAAGAATGCAACTTAGCAACTTGTTGTAGGTTATTTTTATGCAAAGGGTCATGATGTTGAGGATAATGATGAGAAATTGAATTGTGTTCATAATGCAAGGCTATTTGTATTCATTGAGTTGAAACACGTAGATTCCCACGTCTGTGAGGATGACTTCTCCAATATGGTCTCTTCAAACCTTGATTTCCCCTATTATTTGCAAGATTAAATGGCAAGGCATCTAGAACATCCCATAAAGCTAGATCTAAGGCATCAAAGTGAATGGACATATAAGTTCCTCTATTAAAAGGTTTAGGAAAATTTCTACTAGGACTTATACCTCTATAAAATTGGCATGTATAAGTAAACTATGAGAAAATGAATCTTCTCTATTCAAAGTTTGATCAGTCCTCCACACATTACCATGAGAATTATTTAAATTAGGAGGTGTCCACCCTGACATTTCTAGAAGACAAAATAAATCAAAACCTTGATTACTTGCTTTCAAACTATTCTCAACCATATTTAAAATCCATATCATAAATTTCAATAAAATAATTGAAATTTGAACATAATCTCATCAACATATTCCAATAATTGACCAAGGGTTTTCTTATGAAATCAAAATAAATAAAATCTATTTGATAACTATTTGAATACAACATTATCCCAATAAATGAACAATAATTTACTCAAAATAATCTAACATTGATTAAAGATCATTTTATATATACAATTTGTTCAAACTAATGATTTTTCCCTTGAAATTGATATCTAACTATTCTGCTCACTAATTTAAAATATAGAAATCTATGTTTACCTTGAAAATAACTGTGAATAACAAACTATCTAAAATCTTGACATTACTAGCTAAAGAAAAAAATTACTCTTCAAATTGATAACCAAATTGAATAAATAATTATTTCAACCCATAAAAGTTTACTAACTTTATATGGAAACCATAATATTTAGAGCAAGTAAGATTTCTTATATTGACACATTTATGCACAAATTGAAATCAATCGTCTAAAACCCAATATGGTATCAAAATTGATTTCAAATGAAAATACAACTTATTCACATAGCAAGTCTTATCATATTAATTTGCTATCAAAAATTTCCAACCAAACCAAAAAAAATATGCCATGGATTAAAACTAGAAATCCCAATATTAACATGAAATACCAAAGAGTCATATTTATCTACCATTTATATTTCTAAGTAGATCAAATAGGAACCTCATAACATCAACATTGTTTTCAATTTATCCAAATGAAAACAATTTATATCTTTGAAAACTCAACTCATTCATGAAACTTTATTTTATCCAAATTAAATCAAACAAAATGTGTCATGTCTATGAAACAAGAAACAACATGGATTTTAATTGATATCTAAGGCATCTAAACATGTAAAATTAACAGATAGAAACCAAAACCCCAATAGTGATCAAAACAAATTGATAAAAGCTTTCTTATTGAAGTGTCATTAATATTCCTAATTAAAACTAAAAAAAACATACTTATTCATACAAATATGTTTTTTCTAAGATTTACCAGTCATCAAACAAACCCATGTCTCTCTCAATAGTTAGATAACCAAAAATTAAAAATCATCTATGTTCAACTAAAATCAAATAAATCACTGCATGTATATATATCATCTTCAAAAAGAAACAAATAAAATAATTTTTTTCCAAATACTATATCATTACAAATTTGTAATAGATAGAGCACACACCTCTATCAAAACCAATTGCAACTTTTTATCATAGCTCAGGCATGCATCATCTATGTGTTATATAAATTATCAATCACCAATCTTTGTCAAAATAACTCTTTGAAAACCCTAATATCAAAAATATCTAGCATGGATTTTAAATATTTATCTCATATTCACCACCTATCACCCAAACCAAATTTTTTCCAAGTAATAGACAATTTGATAACTGAAACTTAACTATGAATCAAAATAACTTATGCATGCATTTCTAATATTTCAATGAATAATCAACATGTAATCAAGTTTGTGTCCCTTTTGAAACTTAAACTTAAAACCAAACTTCATGCTTTGAATAAAATCACAAATCTCCTTTGCATGAATATAAAATTTCATCAAATAATATGAACCATTCAAAACATATAGTTGAAATAACAAGTCTCAAAAACTTACCCAATTCTTTAAGTTACCACTACAAATTACTAGAACTTCTCTTTGCTTCCAAAATTTTACTTCCACTTAAAGCTTATCAAGAATGATAATCAACAAAATGAAAAAAAAACATTTTATATTATTGTGGGCTACACTAACTAACTTGGCTACACATTTTAATTACATTGGATGATGACTTTATCAATACCTACCACTAATCCTATAAATTCCTTTAAAAACCCTAATTTTTTTGAATATGACTAAAGCTTTTACTAAAATGATCACTAAAACCCTTCAACTGATGCACATACCTCATAATATAATACCTTGAATTCCATGGGGTCTAAAAATATCCAATGTAATCTTCCATATCTTTAGAGCTTCAAATATTCACAACTTTTCACTTAAATTATACCAACGCATGCTCCAAACCCATAGTCAATATTAAACACATAGGTCATTATTGAGTTTCTTGTCTACCACCCTAGGTTTGTATTATCATTTTAGATAGGTCCACCAATATTCAACCCTTAGGTATTTATTCCAATTAATAAATATTTTTCCCTAGTATCATTGCCACCCCTTAGTTCTAGTGATATTCAACCCCTTTTAAATATGCAATTCTACTATCATAAATCATTCATGGATCTTTCCAACATTAACCTTTAGATCTTAGGTTAGGAAAACATTTAGTTTTAGAAATATTTAAAACATTCAAAAGTTATATGCTTTGATCAAATATATATATTGAAAATTTAAATATTATCAATAAAATACCAGCATGGATCATTTGTATATATAACTTAATGATCAAAATTGCCATTTCATCAATGAATTTGTGTATCAAACCATGAATGTTCAGAAATTTGACAATTAACATTATATTCACATGATCCACATGATTAAATAATTGTGCTTGCCAATTCCTGCACATGCTTCATATTTTCATTAAGTCCATTAAATGCTTTCAAAACCACTTAAAATGTAGAGTAACAATTTCACTAAATACAAAAGTCATAGTAAACATTTGTCATAATAAAGAATATTTAAATGATGTATGAACTAAGACCCCTAGTTAGAAGTTTTAAATGTTATGACAAAGTCATCAATATGAAAAAATAATTTAAAAACTCTTGAATTTATAAATGAAGAATAGGGGGTGTTGAAAATAAGACCAACAGGTTCTAAACGTTAACATGATCACATTGTTGATAGTTAGTGGTTGTTAGGTTTCCAATTAAATCAGACTAGTCTTACTTTCTTTAGATATCACATAATTATAATGATTAGTGAGAAAAAATTATGCAATTTTTAAAAGGCACATGGAATTAAAGTGTTTCAAATTTGAAAAGTCATGTTAATGTGGGATGTTTCAAATATAAATGAAATATGCTTGTTCAAACCTAGTGGCCACTGGGTTCCAAATATTATTATGTTAGATAAATGTAAACAACATACCTCTCCTATATAAAACCTAATGTTCACCAACTTAATAACCTAACATTACAGTGTTATTTTATTAAAATTATTCTAATATGTTAGATATAAAAAAAAAAATAGAAACTAATGGCCATTAGGTTCCAATATAAGTTTTTAAATTTTTAAACTATGATGAAATTATTGAGCTAAAATAGGAATTGTTGGTAACCCTATATTCCTAAATTCACATTTTAAATGTACTGAATAATCACCTATATATTGAAAAGTATGGAGTGTGGTAGGATGAGGTGATTATTTATGAGTGAACTTGAAGCACATAATGAAGTGAGGTGTATATAGTTTGAAATCATATGGTGAGGTGAGGTGTAGAAAGCTTAAAATAAAACATATTTAAAGATTGGAATCAATCATATCATTCAAGATTGACATTAATATAATTATATTAAAATGAAATCTATTTATATAATTTTCAATTTACAAAGTATTGCTCTTTATTTATCATGTAAATTAAACTTAACAATAAGTTAAACCAATCTAGAAAAATCATTTAGTACATCTCTTTTAAAATATTGAACAAAAAATGAATTTAAATCTTAAAGACTAAGTGAAACTAATATTTTTTATTATTTTATACTACTTTGTCTTTCTTTATCAAACACATCATGAGGTAGTAGTAAATAGTATAAATGACTACTTTACATGGTTTTCAAGGGTTAAATACATATATTGTTCCATATTATAAAGGATATATAATAAATGATTTACCTAGACTGGTTGATTTTACCCTACCTCTTATGAAATTTATTGAGAAAGATTGCTCCTAATTTTTGACAATGACATCAATATGATCCTTAAATTAAATTTGATTCAAAAGTAAAAAAAATATAAGTTTTGGGAAAGCCCAAAACACACTATAAAATGGAAAGGAATTCATGGAGACATCACTTAATATATCACATACTTTAAGAAAAGGTGTCATAAATTTTATAAAGTACGTTAAGTTGAATCCATGTTGAAAGCTAGCAACTGCTAGATTATTAACATTATTATTTTAGTTAAAAGTAAAAAAATCAACATTGAAGATTAACTCTATAGATACCACAAAGATACATAATCTCTTATTAAATATAAATTATATAAGTTTTGGAAGAACCTAATTTAAATAATCATGATTAATTATTTTTTGGTTTCATAAATCATTAAAAACTATAGCTTTGAAAAAAATGAATTTATCTAAAATTTCATTTACATTAATTGTAATTTTATTTCAAATTGTTATTGATTCAGTGAATAATTTTCTCTCTTAATCTTTGATATTGAAAAAAAAGTTTACTTCTAACCAGGATATCTGTAGCTCTATGAAAAATGAAAACATTTTTATGTACTGGAACAATCAGAGAAATCCTAACATGTTATCATAATAATAACATATAATATCCCCCATTCTCATGTAGATAATGGGATAATTTAATTTGTTTGAAAATATCCCACCCATATGGTTATCTTATAGATACATTATCCAAAATATTATGTGATAATTCAAATTTTACAATATATAGCTCAAAGAAACACATCAATTTCCTAAGCCACTTTTGAATTTCAAAATATCTTGCTCAAAGAAAAGTTTTAATCTCCTATTTAAAATTAATATTTATTAAATATTCTACTCCAATAAAAGTTTCAAACTCCTACTCTACTTTAGAATTTGTTAATATCTTGTGCAAAGCAAACCTGGATATAAACAAAACAAATGTAATTTTCAAAAACCAATCGGGTAGGATAATATGAATTAACTATTTGTAAATAATATTGGAATAATTTAATATCAAAATGCTAAAATATTTTTTATCTGAATTTATTCATAATATATTAAAAAACACATTATATGTTAAAATGTATATTAAATATTTACACATAAAACAATATGATTAGATGGTGTGATCCTTGATCATGTAGTAAATTTTGTGAGTCTTGCTATGTGTGACTATTAATATGCATGAAATTGAGAGTTCATTGTGTGACTCATTTTATTTTTAAATTTTTATTTGTGAGATTAATAATTTGTGTGACATTGGGTGGTCATTATGTGACTTTTTTAATGTTTAACTCTTTATCTATGAATCTATGTGACATTAAGTGTTCATTGTGTGACTCATTTTATGTTTGAATATCTCTATATATAAATATTACTTTATGTGACATTGTGTGTTATCATGCATGTTTATATGATTGCTTGTATGTATCATGGCCTTGACATTGCATGTGACTATGTAGGCTATGTGGGGATATATATAATATTTTCTAGTGATTTTTTTATTTCATGATGCATATCACACATTATTGTACTTAAGTGTGATTCTATGATAAATATCATGCATATTCTACATGTTTATTACTTAGTGCTTATATGATCATTATTATGATGATTTTACTATGTGCCTCAGTTTTATATCTACTTGACATGAACATTATATTCTTTAAGATACATGTTTCATAGATTCTTAGATGACCTAATAGTTCTATGATGACATAATCTAATCATGTTAGCACATTATTTACATGATTAAATCCTTTTCTATTTAAAATGATGCATTTAACACTTTTATTTTGAGACGGATTTGGTTGAGGTTACCTCAACCCATATTATATAACCCATTTCTATAGGTGAAGCAAGTGTCAAAAGTGGAGTTATGGGTTCCAGGTGATGGAAGATAAACATGAACCTATACATAAAATTGAGTGTTCCATATTTTGCCTAATACCTATCTATAAGAAGGTGAAATGATCTATAATGTAATAATCTATAAAATTTTATAGGTATTGATTTCATAGAAATTAGATGTATTTAGTTACCATAGGTGTCTAGGAACTACTAGATCTATCCCAGTAGTTTTTACAATCACTTTCCTGATCTAAATGCCCACACATCCATTCCAAACCACTATTGATGACTATACAATATCAAAAACTAGAAAAAATATTGAAACAAACTAAGTATCATATCCTCTTGGTCATTTATATCAATATAAAGTGTTATATTTAGATTTTATAAATCTATACGTATATTATACAATATGAATTAGTCTCAAGTTCTATATTTTTTGGTATTTTATTTTGATATGAGAAATTCAAAGGCTACATATCTCATTTCAAAATGGGTGCATACAAAAAAGGCTTGTATTAAAGACTCATGCCTCTACATATAAATAATTTTGTTTTTTGGCACAAATTGATTCATTTTGCATAAATTGGAACATGTTTACAAACACATTTATAGGTTTTACACATATTATTAAAATATTGAGACAAATTGAAGGCATGTATAACATAGTATACATGATTATGATTAATAATTCACAAATTCTATGATATTATTAAACAAATTACATGACTCAAATTACACAAGTTATCATTTTGAGGGAATATGTACATGATATGTTGAAAATTCATATATTATATGATATTATAATAAAGGCTACATGACTCAAATTACATAGGTTATCATATTGGCTCCATATGTGGAGATTATATAGGATTATTTACTCAACTTATACTCAATTTCACTCAAGCATACTAAGATTGAATCTATTTTTTTTGTAGTGGATGTTTCAAAATCACCCAATATTATTTAGGTGTACTTAGGCATACTTAGGTTTTAATTATATTTATTAGAAGCCATTTTGGGTTATGTTCTAAAAAAATTAATAATGTGGTTAAGGTTATGTGTAACATAACTTGTAAGCACTTATTCATATCTAATGAGGTTTGGATCATATTATTCCTAACCCATTATTTTAACCCTAGCATCTTTATAGGGTATAATCACCCCATTCTCCAATTAATCTAGAAGGAATAGTTTTTCATGTGCATAGGTGTATTTTTTCCTTAATTTTTTAATTTAAAATTTGTCCAATAATTATTTTATATTTTTATCATAAGTGGACACTTATTTATAAATGTTTCATTATAGGTTTTATATGGAGAAATATCAACAATCAATACGTACTTGAAGACACCCACTATGGTTACATTCAAATATCAAATTTATCACTCTATCCTTTTACTCTATCACTTTTGATAGTAGAATAAAAGATATAAAATGTAGACATACATATTTGGCATTAGACACTTGACAATGCCAATTTTTACCAAACCTTAGTATACATAATTTTTACACACATAACTAAATATTTATCACACCTTCCTAGACATTCACTTACTTATGGGCTTGACCTTCCCTATTTTTTGTCATACACATACAAGATCTCCCTAGTCTCTACCCAAATAGTTTAAAATCTTAATAAAATTATCACTAGATCTTAGATCACTATTTCCTATCTCTTATATGTCTCTACCCATAGTTAGATAGATTTAGTTACCAAAATCATCTTTCTTGGTCATCCTTTTAGCTAGTCTACATATTTTTTATGTTGTTTTGGAGGGAAATTTCTTAAAAATTTAGATATTTATACACATCTAGTAGTCATGTATGAATAATCTATTAAGCTAAGGGATACACCAACACATCATTGAGGCCTTACCTGAAGGTATAAAAATATGAAAAACCCTCAAAATAACACCCATAAATTTAAGTTTTAATACTATTGGATGATTAAAATCATAGCTTTTTAGGCATTTAAAGCCACATAGTATTGCATTGCATACTAGTACGTCACTAATTAAGCACACATTTAACTAGGTGGGAAAATTGCATGTGCAATTTGAATCCTCTTTTAAGTATTAAAAATGTATGCAATTATAAACCAATTAATTTGGGATAGCTAAAGTCATCTCAACCCATCCTTTCTAACACATTTTAAAGGATAAACAATTTTTGAAAGTGAGTCTAGGGTTTCAAAGTGAATGAAGATGAATCTAAATCTACATGTAGGACATAGGCTCTAATAATGAAAAATCTACCTATCTAGAGATAAGCACATTGATATGTGATGGAATAACTTGAAACTATGCACAAGGACAAATCTAGTAGAAAATAAATGATTATGGTTACCATAAGCATGGAAATATTACCAAATCCATCATAACAAGTTTTGATAGTCATTTTTATGATCTAAGTGACCACAAATCCATTCCAGACCACTGCTAACAACTTTACACTGTCATAAACTTAAAAAAAACTAAAATTAGCTAAATACCCTACCTTATTTGTCATTTCTATTTATAAAAACTTTAATAAATTAGTCATATTATGTTAGTTACATTCATATTTTATTAATTTAGACATATCTTATATGATCTAAATTAGTCTCAGGTTTTGTCTTATTTAGACCACTAAATGAAAAATTAGGTAAAATAATAATGTATTCATGAAAGCACTAAGAAAACTAGGAAAAATGATATAAAGTTAAACTATTCATGTAATAAGTGGAAAATAGATATTAGACATGAAATTCAAACCCTAATAGGGGAAAATATAAAACCCTAACCAAAATATAAAACCCTATTGTAGAAGGAAATTTAGGATTTTTGATGCTCAAATCAATAATTGGGGTTACCATATTTTTGATAATTTAACACTTGAGAAATATAAAATAATGTAAACTATGCATTAATTCAAATTATAACAATAATTGTAAAAATTAAATTATTTTAAATTGAAATAAGCTAATAAATATTAAAATTACTTGATTTATAATTAACAAAAGAAGAAAAATATAATGTACTTAACTAATTTTGATTAATTTTATTTCATAAAAGAAGTCACATGATCTATATATTCATTAGATGTGCTTTGTTAGGTGTTTAAAATTGGAAAAAGGTGTTGAAAACCTACCTGGATGTTATTATCAAAATCAAATACCTCAGATAACTTGAACCATTAGGGTTTATTGAATAGTGTCTCTACACACATAAGGGGTATAAAAGTGTGACCCATACACATGTTATTTCAATTTATTTTATTATATGCAAACTTATTTGTTATATCTTGATAATATATGTTTCTTATCACATTTATTTAAAACCCTAATTATGCTTAGTTGACCACAAGATTCCCTAAAACCTGGTTATTGATTTAGGTTGAACTAACCCCATGATAATTTCATACTTTCCAATACTCCAAAGGGGCTTAAACAACATTAAGTTTTCCCACTTACATTTGTGTGTGCAAAATCATGAATAGTCTAGAATGTAATTATAAATTTTGATTTTTGATACTTGATGCCTTGAAACTTTGACATTTTATATTAAAATTTGGCTTTGTGGACTTATTTAGGATTACTCAAAAAATTTAGATGTGTATGTTCCTTTTTAATAATGTTCAAAGAATTTCTAGGTGAATCTTTAATGTTTATAGGTCTTGCCAATGGAGTAATAAACTTCAGCATGATTTGTCTTACTGCAATCACCTAAAAGTGGTAATTGGATGATAAGAGTGTAGATTTAATTAACCTATTCCTCACATATCACTATACATATAATAGAGCCTTAGACACACTTTCTCAATCACTGAGTAGACCACAGTCATAGACAGTTAGCCAAAACATAGTCTCAAAACTATCTTCTCAGATCCTATCCCAGCTTGCTCAGAATTATTCTAAGTGGACATTAGAAACATGATTAGGACACTATAGCCACATGGCACTAGTGTTCCCAACTAGGTGCTACTATCTTTAGCCCTAGATCTTCCTAATGTATACTTTTTCAAATGTGTTCCCCTCCTAAGGTTAACCTAAACACATTTTCTTATCCACACAAGCTACATAACTCTATAAATACAAGTATAATTGAATTCTATTCACTATATGGAAAATATATTCTAAATCACATTCAAACCAAATACAAGTTGAGCAAAATTAATTTATTTGATCCCTATTCTACCCTACTTATACATACTACCATCTAAAACATCCCTAAGCCCAGTTTTCAAAGATTTCAATTCTCAAGCACATTCAAGACATCCAAGTCCACTCTCATTCTAGAATTCACTTGTACTTGCATCAATAACTAGGTGGGAGAACTACATTGAGCTTGATCCCTCTCTAAATTAATGGTATGTAGGTAAATCTCTTCAAAATAGGGTATTGAGGATGTCCAACATATCCTACTAATAAAGACATAATTATTGCTCATGTCATACTTACAAGGAGGATTAGGGTTTATACACTAAATTAAGTTTTTCAATCATAACATAGAGATTTAGGTTTTATTCATGTAAGATAAGGATCTAAAAACACAAGCACAGGTGCTATTAAAAAACAATAATAGTCCTACAAAGGGGACACCACCACCACCTAGAGGACACTACACCAACATAGTGCTACTATCCATATGGGTCACTACTATCTAGTGAGGAAATAGACTCTAGAACCCTATTGACAACACTCAGAACTATTTAGGACCCTATTTTCAGAAACCAAATCATTCATGACAATCATTTTATAGATAAGTATTTATTTATGCCTATTTATTACTATTATTAGAAAGTTAAAGAAGGTCAAATGCTATAACAAAATAGTACTTAATAATTAAAATTTATTTAATAGATTTATATTTCTTAGCCCTTTAATCTAAACATGGGATTTACATAGTAAAACCCTAAAAGGTTAAAATATTTGGTGAACCCATCTTACTCCAAATATTTCTTCAAACCCCAGCTTGAATTCATCCAAATTTTGTGAAATAAATTTAGGGATACATACTTTTAATTTTTTGAGTTTTTTCGAAAACCTAGCTGAATTAAATCAATTTCACATTAGGGTTTCCATTTATTTTACATATGATTTAGATTGGTATATAGAAACCCTATATTCAAAAACCCTAACCCTAGATGCTTTTAGGGTTTGTATACTTTTGTCTCCTATTTTCATTAGCTACTATTAATTTTTTAGAATTTATATACTCTATTATAGTAGATATATTTAAATTTGTTTGCTATATTCAGGAAGATTTAAATCATAAATTAAAAAATTGAATTTAAAAAATCTACACCGCTATGTGACAAGTTCCATAAATTGGGTAGTTCCTCAAAAGTGTGCCTAGTTGCATCCAAATCAATGTAGAACAAGCCTTCCAGGCAAAGGAAAGGGGGTATTTCTTTCAAGGAAATAGAATAGCCAATAGATAAAAATTATTAAAAAGGATATAGTAGACATAGAGACTAGAGAAGTAAAAATTTTAGACAAGCCAATGATGAAAGACTTTAGCAAAGTTGAGCATGACAAGGTTTGTTCTTAAATAAATTAGAATTGAATAATTCAAAAATGATGCTGAGTCAGGGCAATTAAAGGATTTTAAGCAAGGAGGAAGATATTATTTTTTTAGATTGATAATAAGGAGATAGAAAACTAATATTTTGTCATTCCTAAGTCTCCTAATCAATTTTAAGTTTTAGAGTAGCTATAAGATATGTAGTTTCATGTAAGTAACAAAAAATCTTCAATTTTTTTTGATTAGTTTGATCTTCTAAATTGTCCAATTGATTTTTCTCCTAAAATTTCCCAAGATAAAGTCAAGGACTCCCAATAAATTCCATCCACACCTAAAAATGGCATCAAATCTAAGTTTACATCTTCAGTCACTAATCAGAGGGGAATTAAAGGCCATGCATATAACATGCCCCCCAAAGTTGGAAAGTTTTTTAAGAAATAAATTTTAGAAAAACTTATAGAGGTAGATGTTGTAGATGGGTTACAAAAAAGCCCTTATGTTCAAAGGAGGTAATTCTTCACCATTTTGTTAATTATGTTGATCTTTTCATGGAATATTAGAGGAATGCATAGTTCATCAAAGCAAAAAGGTTTTAGGGATTTTATAAGGACTCATAAACTAGTCATCTTAGCTATTCAAGAATCCAAGATAAAGGAATTTTTTTTATGAATCATAAGAATGCTTATTGGAATGAAGCTAGAGTTATTTGTTATAGTTCTTTAAGAGCATATAAAGGTCTCATCACATTTTATGATACTAAATTATTGATGGGGGAAGATATCCTCAAATCCTAGAGTCATGTGGTAGTCCTCTTCATGGACATGATAGACAGTATGCAATAGATATTTTTTAACATCTATACACTAAATTATTCATCCACTCATAGAAAACTCTAGGAAGATATTAAAATTTTCAAGAAAACTTGTAAGGATTTACCTTAGATCATAGATGGAGATTTAAACTCTCACTTACATCTAAGGGATAAAAAGAGAGGGAATCAATCCTTTTTAGATAGCATGGAATATTTATCTTCCCTCATTTTTGATACAGGGTTAATCGATGTGGAATTAAGAGGCTCTAAAATCACTTGGATCAATAAGAGATTGGGTGATAACCATATTCAATGTAGATTGGTCAAAATATTTATTTATATGGATTTTTTAATGAATAAGTATTTTAATTTAAAGGCCCTCCCTTGAGTTTAGTGTTGTGGATCTTACCACAAAGGAAAACATATAACCATTTAGGATGGAACACATGTAGTTATCTAACCTAGACATTCACGATTAAATTCTATAATGGTGGTCTCCTATTGTCAATAATTCATCTATGTTCAAACTGGCTAAAAAATAAAAAATGTGAAAATCAAAATAAAGTAGTGGAATAAACAAGTTTTTGGCAATGTTCTTCTAAAAAAAACTTTAAAATCTGAAATCTCAAAGAATGAATAAGAGATTGAAAGTAATGGGTATGATATTGAGACTTTGAATAAGTTAAAATAGCTCTTATGTGAAAATAATAGTATTGATGCAAGGTAAGAGACCCTTTGGAGACAAAAATACAAAAATATTTGGCTCAAGAAACGTGATAGAAACACTCTTTTTTTCATATGTTGACTTTGAAACACTGAAAGCATAATTTCATCAAGGAAATTACCAACAGTGAAGGACATCTCATATCTAATTTAGATTGTATTAATTAAGAGAGTGAAAAGTTATTTAAAAACTTATTCAAAAATGATTTCAATAAAAACATAAGATTTGAACAAGAATTTTTGTGTGTGATTATTGAATTCGTAAAGCAAGAGGATAATGAAGCACTTATAGCTACCACTACTAATAAGGATCTCAAATTTATACTTTTCAAAATGAATCCAGATAAAGCCCCTAGTCTGGATAGATTAATAATTGATTTTTTCTAAAAATTTTGGGACATCATAGGGGATGATGTGGTTGCAGTTGTTAATGAATTATTTTTTTTAAGATAATTGTTAAAATAATTTAATCACACTTTTATTGTGTTAATCCCTAAGAAGGAAGGGGTAGTATTTTTTTTATATTTTTGACCTATTATATTATGTAACTCTATTTATAAAATCATCACAAATATGATATTTACAAGGTTACAACCAATCATGGACAATATTATTTAATCTCAACAAGGAGGTTTTGTTATTGGTAGACAAATTCAAGATGCTTTTATTGTTGTTCATGAATCTGTTCAATCTATGGATAAGATTAATAGTTATCCAATTATTTTAAAATTAAATATGGCTAAGGAATATGAAATATTAGATTATATTTTTTTATATAGAGTCTAGACCTAATTTGGATTTCAGGGTAAATTTTGAAAAATCATCAGATCTTGCATATCTACTTGTATGTTCTTGGTTCTTGTGAATGGAATTGCCCATGGTTTTTTTTAAAACTTCCAAAGGTTTGAGATAAGGGGATCAATTATCCCATTTCCTATTCATCATCATGGTCAAGTCTCTTATCATATTCATCTCAAAAGTGGTGGAATCAATAAACCTAAAAGGATTCAGACTAGCATGCCATATTGAGCCCCTTTCCCATCAAGAATTCACATATGACACCATTATTCTAGGATTTTATTCAAGAAGTGAGAGTGTTAATTTTTTTTGGTTATGTATGAATAGGCTTCAAATTAGAAGGTTTATTTTGATAAAATCTCTATTTATTTTTTTAATACCTCTATTGCTAGAGAATCTAGAATTATGCATTTGTTAGGTTACCAAATCAGAATTTTCCCTTCCTATTATGTTTGTATGCCTCTCTTCAGTAATCATCTTTAAATTTTTGTGTGGAATCCATTAATTGTTAGATTCCAAAGGAAGCTTGTAGGCTAGAAAGGTAATCTTTTATTGTAGGTACGCAAACTTTTACTAATTAAGAGCATTTTACAAAGCCTTCTAGTGTATCTCCTTTCTCTTTTTATTCTTCCAAAGAGAATCAAGGATAAGCTAGTTAAAATCAATGGAATTTCATTTGGACTAGATCTAAAGACAGAAATAGATCTATCTTGTCTCTTGGAACAAATTTTGTGCTCTAAAAAAGTATGGAGGACTTGGTTTAAGGAACTTCCACTGGATGAACAAAGCACTTATCTCAAAGTTTTATGGATTTTTGTTAAGAATGATAACACTTGACATAAAGTCTCAATCTTCAAATATTTAGAGGGTTGAGATCCAATGTGCATTTTTTAAGAAGACCAATTTGTCAAAGGTTAACATTTCTATAATTTCTTGATTTCAAATAAAGATTTTATATCCACAAATTCTAAATGGTAGATTGGTAATGGTCTAAAGCTTGAATTTTGGAAATATTCTTGGGTATTATATTAACCTCTTAGTCAAATTGATACTTGGCATCAATTTCAAGATCATATCTATAATAAGTATGGAATCAAGGTCCATGAATACTGGTAGGTGGATGGAGGTAAAATATGGAAAACTTTGAGCTTAGACAACATTAGTCAGGAAGATACAATGATGATATCTAACTTGAACAATCTATTGATAAATTTACACTAGCCTCTTAGCAATAAAGATAACCAACTTGTTTGGAATGAGTCTTTTAATGGCCAATACCAAGTAAAATTAGGATAATTTATATTGGAGTATAATCCTGGAAACATCATTAATTGGGATAAGATATGGGATAATGTTTTGATTTCTAAAATCAACTTTTTTATATGGGTGGCAATTCAAAACAAAATTATACCACTGGATAATTTAATAAAAAGAAGTTGTATTTTTATTAATAGATGCATCCTATGTGAAAATGAAAATGAATCTATTTTACATTTACTTGTGGATTGCCCTTAAACATAAGAAATTTGGATCTTTTTTCTTCTCAAATTTATTGTTAATTGGTTGCATGTAGATTCTTTGTTATAAGTATGGAAGTCATGGTAGTGCCCTTTTTAGAATCTTCTAGTCAAACATCTATGGAATCTCTTTTTGCCTCACATCATTTGGGTAATTTGGGGAGAACATAATAATAGGATCTTTAGAGAAAATTAATGTGTTAGTAAAATTATATCCTAAAGGATATTTGAGTCTATTCTATAAAATGACAATATAGATCCTAATGATAAAGGTTAAATTTTGATTTTATTTGAACAAATTATAGCTCTTAATTGGCAAATTGATCCTTCTAGTCTTGGTCAGACTGATCCTAAATATGAAATTAGAAAAATAACTAAATGGAAACCCCCCTTGGGCTAGTTAAAGCTTAATTTTGATGGAGCTTCCAAAGGGAACCTAGGCCCAGTTGGAGGAGGAGGTATATTAAGAGAACATTAAGGAAATTTTATGGCATATTATGTTGAAGATATGGGTATTGATTTTAATCATTTAGCTGAAGTCGTTTCTACTCTATGGGGACAAAAAATGGCTCAATAATTGGGAGTTCAATTTCTCATTATAAAGGGATATTATCTATATATCTCAAATTATCTATCAAGAAAAAATTCTATTATATATAATATTAAACAAGTGGTATACGAAGCCATCTCTATTATAGACTCTAAGAAACAAGTTCTCATCTAACATATATATCATGAAGGAAACATGATAGCTGATTGGTTTGCCAATAGGGGTGTGACCTATTTGGGTTGGTCTAATTGGATGAACATTGAAGATATTTCGAGGGACATCATCTAGAGGATTAAGGGTGAAGGTATTTATAATGAAAAAATCAATTGAGGATATGCGGGATTCCCCCAAGTCTAGTTGGAGGAGATATTAGGACTTTAGATTTGATATAGTCTTAGTCCTTTTTATATAATTTTCTCCTTTTTTGATCTCTTTAAGAAGATTCTAAATTTGGAAAATGTCCTTCAATTATTGGTTTCTAAAATCAAAGGCAATAATAAGAAAGCTCTGGAGATTGTCCATTTTCTAGTATATTTGACTTGGGAAAGAATAATTATCCCTTATTCAAGAGTTATTATGATCACAATGGGGCTACTAAATAGGGTTGAACCTAAATTACCTAAAGAAGTCAAGACTAATGAGGTAATTTTGGAGGCTCTACATGTTGGGGGTTTCACAAGGTTCATGGAAAAAATTGAAGGGCATGATAGACACATTTTGACTCTCTTTACTAATGCCTAAGAAGACAAAACCCTTAGCATCAATGGGGTTACACTAGAAATCAAGGAGGAGTTGATTTTTCACATTATAGGCTTAGAAATAGAGGAAATAAAAATATTTAAAACTAGTAGGGATTATAAAGAGAGAATGAATTTTTTATGGAAGAAGGAGAAACCTTGGAGACTCTACATAATGGATTTGATCGTGAATCTCTGCCAAGGCCATTTAGAGAAGATACTTTCCATCTGATGCAATACATCACACTTGAAGTAGGTTAAATGTTTTTAGATGGTCTATATTCATTTTTATAAATTATTTTAGGCATGTTTACCCTTTGAGGCTTCCCTTATACATTATTCTTTCTTTAGAAGCCTCCATTTTAAAATATAAAAAAGGAAGTTACCCTATTCCCAGACATGAAGGAGTTATTTTCTTAATTCATAAGTACTTCAAGGGAATGAATCATATCAATCCTCAAATTTACCATTATAAAAATAAAAATGTTGAGGATAAACCTATGGAGATTAGGAATATTAAGATGGTATAGATTATGTACCCTGGTAGTGTTTGTAAGAGTTCTATGGTTAAATCTTCTAAGAGCCCAAATGTTAAAGTTCAAAAAGGTTTAGAGGTAAAATATACTAAGTTCCAAGATAATATCAAAAAGTGTCTAAGGAGTGTGGCCAATGTTACCATTATTCACATCAATCCTTCAGATAAGAATGGTAAAACATGTCATACTAAAGGTGAGTCTATCTTAGTTAAAGAAGATATTTATGTGCTAGAGGATGTTAATAAACAAAAGGACCATGGTAGAAATAGTAAGATTTCTCAGCCTAAGCTTCTTGAGTTTGTAAAAATGAAAACTAGAGACAACTGAAAGGATAAAGGTAAAACTTTTTCTAATAAGTAACATCAAGAGTTAAACAAAAAAAGTAATAATTTAGTGAGTTCTTTGAAAGGTAAGCAAAATGATGATAAAAATGTAGAAGAAATGGGCCTGTAAAAGCTCATCATGCATTGGTTCATGAAGGAACTAACATAACTTAAAGGGAAAGTTAAGTATTTATAATAGAAGAATGATAGAATGATACAAAATAATGTTGTTAAGGATGTAAACCAACAAATGCAAGGTTTCCAAACTAGGGTTGATATGCTATAAAATGACAATGATAAGCCTAAAAATAATATCATATTTTTGGTGAATTGTAACAAGGCTACCATGAATGAGGAGATTTAAAATGGTAAAAATCTTAGAGCACACCTAGAAGAGTTGTTTGACACTAAGACCCCTAACAAAAGTACAGGCAAACAAGTTCAATATAATGGTTGTCAGAAAGATCTTGACAAAGAAAAGTTGTTACAAATTGACTCAAATCTCAAAAGAATTAATTTTTTTTTTAGGGAGATTTTGGAAATCTTGACAGGATTAAAATCATGTTTATTCCTATATGGTGTTTTATTTTCTTCTTTGCTATTTATGAGTTGTGTTTTGGCTATTTATAACCTTGTTTTATTATTGTCTATCTTATGGAATCTGGTAGTCTATTGGATATTTTTTATTTATACTTCTCCTAGTGTTTGGGGACCCTAGCCAAAAACAACCCCCCACTTTATCCTTAATAAAAAAAATTATTTGATATATGCCATATCAAAAACCTATCTCTCTCCCACTAAGAAAAAATGCTAGACTAGGTTATAATCCTATAGATAATATTTGTATTCTTGCTATCTGGACCTATAACAAGGACAACGAACCTATTACAACTCCAACTATAAATCCTTCACACCTTGATTATGTGGAATTCAATGACAATACATCTAAATATGAATAATATAACTAAAAGCAAGATGATGAGAATCAAGACACATTACATCCACTTAATAATAATGACATAGTTATAAACAAAGATGAGGTATTACAAGGTTTCATAGATATAATTCAAGAATATATCCTTGATCATGCATAGATTTGATAGGCCATATTAAATATTAGGAAAAATATAAACAATGGTCAATCTTCAACCCTTCTAGTTAATAATGTTATTACACCTCTAGTAGGGCCCATTCAACCAAATCAGATAGTCAATCCCATGATTGTTATTCAACCATTAGTGATAGCTACACTACTTATGTCTTGTTCATCTACTCCATATGTACAATCCCTTATGCATGGGGTTCTGACTCTACAATCTAAGGTGTTACATCTCGATAAGGGAGTAGTTAGGCCATCCCATACCTTAGATTCCAACATTCTATTACATACATATGTGGCACATCACATAATAACTCCTTCACCATCCATTTGTGTGGAACCCAATCTCACATTATACAATGGAAAAGGTGACCCATCGTATCAGCTTAGAGCCTTTCATATAGCATGTTTGGACTATGTGTCCAATAATAGGCTTATTACAAAATTATTTCCATGTCGTCTCAAGGATTATGCCCTATGATGGTTCTATGATTTTCCAAATCAATTTATCATGGAATTTAATCATTTAGTAGATATGTTCCTATCACACTTCTCTATCAACATGAATGATAAGATATCTTATGCACAAGTGGCACATCTAAAGTAAAATTCAAATGAGCCTATCATTGATTGTCTTATGATATAAGATAATATTATCCAAATTGAATAGCCCCATGACACACATAGAGATTTAGGATATATTTAAATAAAGTCTACTACCGTCAGTGCATGAAGATATCTTATGCAAGAAGTTTCCCACATTTATTGATATGTACCACACAATCAAGGAAAGAGAGGTTAAGCTCTTAGCAATGGGAAACTCAAGTACACAAATGGATCAGAATCAACTATTAAGAGTATAAAAAATATCCATACAAGGTAAAGGCCATAAAAAAAGTGATCAAAAGGCCATAGTCAACACAGTTTCTAAGCCTTCTACCAGATTGGTTTTATCCATTCCTCAATACAGAGTCTTTACTAATCTTCCATAATCACTAGCACGGGTTCTACAATAAATATTAGAATGCAATGTCATATCTATCCCTCCCATTAAATAGGTTAATGTAACAAAACCTATTCCAAAGAGTTATTATTAAAATACATTGTGTGAGTATCATAGGGCACTAGGCCACACAAAAAATATGCATTATCCTAAAGCATAAGATACAAGATCTCATTAAGGATAACATTATTGATTTGGGTGCACCCACAAAGGCACCAAATCAATAAAAAATAGAGGTAAAGGCACTAAATATATTTTTAGATCCCTTCCCAAATCATACAAATAATAAGGTAGGGGTACATTATGTGCTCATTATACATACTAGGCGCATCCACCACCAGATGTCTATCACATAGTCACAGAGGAGACACATCTACTATATAACATTATTGGCATATATCACACTACAATGCCACCTAGACCACTTATCACATTTTTAGATTAGGATATTTTGGATGATGACATATATTTACATTTTATCTTCATAGGAGCATATATAGACCACCATCCTACTCACAATGTTATGGTTAATAATGGGTCAAGTATAACCATGTACACCATGACACTCTTACAACACTTAGGCTACATAGGCGTGGGATACATTAACCAAAAATACAATCATTAGTGGTTTTAGGGGCCATGTTTAGAGCTCCATTATGGATATTGTGCTTCCATTATAGGTTATACCAACACACATAACCACTTGATTCCTAATAGTAACTAGTGCAGGTGTATTTGATATATTATTGGGTATGCCATGGTTATATCAACTCTAAGCTATCCCATATATATTATACTAATTCCTAAAATATATACATGTTAATCATGTGATTAATATTGAGGGTATCTCATATGAATACCCTCTACCCATCCCATAGGTAGTTTTAGCATAATTTATAGCATAGTTTATAGCTATCATTCCATCACAGTTTCTAGCCATAGTTCCATTATAGACACCAGTTAGAGTTCTAGTACCAATATCAGATATTGCATAATTATTAGTTATGATAGAGAGTATAGGTCCTATGCATACATCATAGTGTTAAATAGAGTCATCAAAGTAGGCAAGGTCTACTCCTATGGTATCTACATGCACGCATATTCTCCCTTAGAGACCATTTATAGAGAGATCCTTATGTAAGTGATACATCACAAATTCTAAAGGATCTTCCTCTATTTAGTTTATGACAAGATAAGTTATATTGGGTTTTATAGGTTCTCAACATAGGACACCTACATCACCTACAACTTCTACTTCTACTAGATGGGTCTCTAAGACCCCTATAGTTCGCAAGGCATCACAGGTAGTGCCAAAGCATCATAGCATCCCCACACATGAAAATTTAGACTTACATTATATAACACTATAGATCATGGAATCACAATTTCCCTTTCATATTTCACACACAATCATAGTTCCCCTATTTGACATAGGTCATGATGATAGGGAGTTTCTCATGAGACTCATTGGTTGGTATGGTTCTTACCCTTATACATACTTCCTTCTCTCCCTTATTCCTTATATATAGTTTATTTTCATTTTCTTATACAAAGCTTATACTTAGAAAACACAAAAATAATATAACATTACAAAATAAAAATTAAAAAACATTAAATTATGTCAAAAACATAACTTTTATAGATTGTATGCATTGTTATGTTTACATTTCTACTATTTTCTAGATATTACATATTGCTAACTATCTTAGTATAGTCAGTTTTATCATATACATATGTTTCACTTGTTATGGTTGAGTGCTTGTAGATTCTAGATATGAATCTGATATACTACATTGATTTAGACCAACTATAAATTACCCACTAGGGTCATTTACACCAATCTAGGTTTATATATTTGATACTTACAACCACTTGGGGGCATCTCTTACATAGTTGCTATAACTAGGTTTTATCTTTACATAATATACATTCTAGTTAAGCATTGATTTATCTTGATATTGATATTAATATTCATTTCTTAGATTTTTTACCAATTATCACTAGTTAGACTCAGTATATATGCATCCTACCATCAACATATATTTTTACTACACATTCTACATGCTTTCATTTTAAGTTTTCCTAGATAGACTTGATTATGTTCCTATGATTCTTCCATATTCAAGGTCATTTGAATATGCCATTGTTCTTTAGCTCTACACCACTTCTCTATTTGTATGCATTAGACATGTGTCTGTGTCCCTTGTGTGTGCACTACTACTTCTATATACAAACATTTGAACATGTCCATAAATGTGACTCTAATCCAAATTACTTTTTGCTTGCATATGTGGACATTTGAACATGTCCTTGTATGTTTTCATTCTTAGATTTCGTGGCATGTTCCCATGTCCCTCGTATTTTATCCCCTTGAGCTACTTTTGCATGCCTCATGTGATTATATGTATGTTTCCTATATGTTTTTACACCATGACACTTGTATTTGCTTGTTACACACACATACACACACACACACACACACACACACACACACACACACACACACACACACACACACACACACACACACACACACACACACACACACACACACACACACACACACACACACACACACAAGTTTTTGATGCCATGAGGGACCTCATGCATCTACCCTTCTTACTTGGGTGGCATGATGGACATCATGCCCCATACCCATAGGTAGTTACTTAGATTTTTAATTATACACATTTATTACATATATATTGACACCCTTTTGTAATGTTATATTGAAATATTACATTACCTAATTATGCTTAGATTTATTTAAATTTTGATGTTATGTTTGTACATTGTATTGGAATATCATGCACATGTTTTGACTAAGACATTTTATAGAACTACTTATTTTGAGGGTAGTTATTACACAAGTTTCACAACTAACATCAAAAGAGGGGGCATTCAAAAGGGTTTGTCACATATAAAATTTAGCATATAAGCTTAGTTTCAGACATTAGACATAGAATAGACACATAATAGAATAGAGACTTATAATTCAGTTTAGATCACTTAAAAATAATACCAAGTAGACACTAGTGCCTAGATTAGGACACTAGAACCATAGGGAGTTACTCTCCACTATAGGTTGTTACTATCTAGTATCCCTAGCTTAAGAATAGTCTAGATCGTTTAGACCAGGACACTAGGTATAGTACAAATTTTCATAGATATAGTCATAGGTTTGATAGTTATGTTTAGATTTTAATTAGATACATTCATTTTAGCTCAGATTCATACTAGTTGCTCAAATTTAGGAGCATCATGAATGTCATGATCACTCCCACATTAATTTGATTTACATAGATTCATCTATTACATACTTAGTTCAGGTTTAGTATACTTAAATACCATATTGAGGCATGTACATGACATAATTTACATATAATCAACTACACATCGGTTGATTAGATGGAATGGAAAAATCCATGTCATTCTTGACATTAGATACACTTGTTATCACATTTTAGTTTGTCACTAGATTCATACCTTACTCCATCTTTAGTGGTTGACATTACCTAGTGGCCCATAACTGCCTAATATACTCGAGTGGTTATGGAGCTGACATACATAGTTAGATTTACTAAGATATAATTTCAGCACTTTACGTAGTTTAGTTATAGATGCATCTAATTTATATGGGTGGGAAATGATGGAGTCATGACCTAATTGATTTATTGATCCACCTACATGAGAGGGTTAGACATATTTATAGTCTTATCCAAGCTATTCAAAGATCAGGATCTATTGATCAAGGGTGGGAAATGATGGAGTTAAAACTAGATTGAGTTATTGATCCACCCATATGAGGATTGAGTAAGCCATCAACTCAGTCCATGATATTTAATGATATGATCACTATGTATACTCACACATAGGTTATCACCAGGTTAATGCATTATTTTTCATACCCAAAGAGGTGTATTCATTCTTTTCTTCTCTCTTTTCTTAGATTTACTTAATTACATTATTTCAACATAGTATTTTTCTTTTGATCATCTCTTAAGGACTGATTTTTGCATGTTTCATTGGATGACATAGATTTGGATCATGTTCCACACACGTAGACCTATATTCACACACTCAAACTCAATTACACATGATTCACTTCCAAGGTAAGTCTAGGTACACTTCATTTTCCTTTATATTAGTCATTTTGCTTTGCTACATTACTTGCATAAAGAGGGGGGGAATGCAATCACTTAAAAGTGGTAATTGGATGTTAATAATGTTACTTGAGTTATCCTATTCCTAGATTAGACCTAGAACTATCCTATAGCCTTAAAAATATTTTTTTGGTCATTGAGTAGACCACAGTCACCATCATCAGCCAAAACACAATCTTAGAACTATCTTCTCAAATCCCAACCTAACTTGCTCAATAATCTACCAAGTGGAAATTTATGCCACATTTGGGACTCTATAGTCATATGGTGCTAATGCCCCCAATTAGGTGCTACTATATTTGTCCCTATCTCTTCCAAACATACACTTTTTCAAACATGTGCCCCTCCTAAGGTTGGCCTAAGCACATTTTATTATTCACATAATCTATATAACTCTATAAATACAAGTCTAATTGACATCTATTCACTAGATGGAAAATAGATGTAAAATCACATTTAAACCAAAGGCAAGTTGAGAAAAATTAAGGTATTTAATCCCTATTCTACCCTACTTATACATACTACCATCTACAACATCCCTAAGCCTAGTTGTCAAAGATTTTAAATCTCAAGCACATTCAAAGCATCCAAGTCCACTCTCATTTTATCATTGACTTACACTTACATAAAGCACAAGCTTGAAAAACTACATCAGGATTGATCCCTTTTCAAAGTATTGGTGTGTAGGCAACTCTCTTTACAGTGGGGTATTCAAGATGTCCAACCTATCCTAATAATGAACAAATAATTATTGTTCATGTCATACTTGTACATAGGATTAGGGTTTTCACTCTAAATCAAGTTTTCTAGGAACAACAAAGAGCTCCAAGTTTCATGTGTACAAGAATAAGACCTAAAAAATAGGAACAATCCTATAAAGGGGACATTTCTACCACCTAGAAGATATTACACCAATATGGTGCTATTTTCCATATGGGTTACTATTGTCTAGTGATGAAATAAAATCCATAATCATATTGCTGACACTCATAACTATCTAGGACCCATTTTTTAAAACCCAGATCATCCATGACAATCATTTTCTAGATAAGTATTTATTTATTCCTATTTATTACTATTTTTAGAAAGTCAAATAAGGTTAAATGCTATAAAAAAAATTAGTGATTAATTATTTCAATTTATTCAACTGATTTAGACATCTTATCCCTTTAATATAAATATAGGATTTACATAGTTAAACCCTAAAAGGTTAAAACACTTACCAAAATGGCCAAAACATTGTTTTAAAGTCTTTTCATGGGTCCTAGTCTACCCATGATGATGTCCACTTGACCTTTGCATCCATTTTTCCTTATAGTATCCTCTAAGGTTAGCCCATGTGTAATTTTTCCCGTATGAATCATATATGTATGTATGTATACACACACACATAGAGAGAGAGGTGTGTGTGTGTGTGTTTATATATGTGTATATATATCTATATATATCTACATACATATATTTATACACACACACATATACATATATACATGTATAAATACATACATACATACATACATATGTGTGTGTGTGTGTGTGTGTGTGTGTGTGTGTGTGTGTGTGTGTGTGTGTGTGTGTGTGTGTGTGTGTGTGTGTGTGTATAAATATACGCACACACACATTATTGGGAAAATAATATAGATAAGTAAAGTTGCGCAGGATATTTCTTCAATTTTCATGCATTATGTATGAAATTGTTGGATATACATATTTTGTCCTATATTTCATGAATTATAAAAGGATAGAAGATGAACAATCCCCTCTTTTGGTTCCAATTATGAGAAGAGTGTGAATAGTCAAGGACTGTAAACGACTATAAATATGCATGTTTATATGAAGAAGATGATGAACTTTTGTTGAGATCAATATATATTATTTTGGTTATGGTTACTTGTTGTATTTATTATTTTGTTCCTTGTGTGTGAAATCATGTTTAATGTAAGGTTTAATTATATCTAAGTTATTATGTATGCTCTGTGATTGATTAATGAAATATTAGCTAATCCTAATTCCTATCAAACACACTAAAACACATATTTGCTATGTTTCTATCTTCTTTGTTAAATATGAATTCTCTAAACTACTCTACACACTTGAAAAAGACGTAGATATCATTATCCTTATCATGCTTTATTTTATCAAGAACCTATACTAACAGTGGTATAGTGAGCATGGAAACACTCATTCTAGAGGAAACTATGTTAAGATGGTTATCAAGGTAGTGAGACATTGAAACATGGTCAGACCAAAAAGTATGGAATTTTGCAAAAGAAGAATCTAAAAGGACTAGTTTTACCATAAGTGAAATTATTTAGGAGCATATCTCTAGATAAATATTTGAAAATTTATTAGTGAAAATTACCTAAACTAGTAATTGGCTGATAAGATTGGAATACTATTTTTTCAATCGTAGAATGAAATAAACAATTACCTGGACTGAAGAAAAGATATACCAATTGTTAAAATTGGAAACCAATTAGATGAGAGCCATAGAATACTGGGTCACTACCACCATAGATGGATATATCACTGGATTTATAATCTAAGGGTATATAGATTTTGAAGCTATGCAAGAATTTTTTTTTATGGATTAAAGGAATTTTTTTATAACAACTACCTCTCCTAATAAAGATGTTGATTGTGGATAAGGCCATGGTGCCTACTCCAGCTAATATGGAGTATTTACTTTGGGTGTATGGGGGTGTGTGCACATGATGGTGAATGATGAATAGATGAGTAAGAAAAACTTGGAATTGAATCCATAATGGAGACATGAGGTAAGAAGAGTTAGAAGAAAACTCAAGATTTAGAAAGAGAACTACGACAATAGAATAGATAAAATAAACATAAAGATACCTAGGTAGCTATGAGTAAAGGTAAAATTAGTAGTAGATTAGATGATGAACAAGTATAAAGATGTGATAAATGAGATGATGAATGAATAATGAATAAAAAGGATAATTAATGCCAATAGATAGAGTGAGAGGACAAATAATGAGATGAAAATGAAACATGCAAAGAGGAAGGCAAGAATAGTTTAGAAGTAGAATAGATAGATGATAGATGTCATGTATGTCTACAAGAAAGGGTATTTTTAAAAGAAGATGAATTATGCAAAGACATAAAACATAGTCACAAGTTAAATTTAGGTTCAAGTACAAAAAAATAAGTTGTAGGAAAGAACCATTCATTGGAAGACCACACTTCCTTGTAGCCCAATCTTTTATATTCTAGTAGAAGCTTTTAGTTAGGCAGACATGAAGGTGATAGTTGGGAAGGACCATTTTTATAACATGTGACTTTTTGGGGTACTAAAATTCATATGAAATCTATTATAAAGGCTTTGAAGGCCATAAATATAGTTGAAACTGAACAATAAAAAGAAGGAAGCATCGATACACAAAGTATGCATGATAATTCTCTTAGTGTGAAAAGTAGTACATAGGTAGGATCATTTAGAACATAACACCCTATGATAATAGTTGCATATAATACTTCATCTATACAATCAACATGATGACTCATCTAGGAGGATTCATAAATTTATCTAACTGTGATGGGTCCACAGATCCTTAATAGTACCTGCTAACTTGTAAGATGAGATGGCAAGCTAAGGGCATCACTGATAAAGCTATTCAAAAGCGAGAATTAGTAGGGGAACCAGATAGTAGAACACTAGATTTTATATATCAAAGAGAGATTTATCAATAAAGTCTAAAATATGTTAAGGACTAGCTCATTGTATAATTCAAAATCAAAAAATGCACCAGTCAAACTATACAAGACCTGAAGGAGATATGGAAAAAATTGGGAGAATCAGTTTGTAACTATGATCATAGATTATCTAATGTGATGAATAAGGTGAAATTTGATTTGAAAGATAAATCCAAAGATGTATCATTTGTTGAAGGATTGTTCTCTAAGATCATGTTTTATACTATGCAAAATTAGTATGTTATGAAAGCAGATGCTAGAGCTATTGCCCTGCACATAAAATAAATAGAATATTATGGAAAAGATCATGTTTCTAATTCCAAGATTGAAAATACACTATAGGATTTTATGAAAAAAATGGAGAAATACCATTAGGCAGATAAACATAAATTAAATCTATGGTGTATGGAGTGCAGAAAAGAAGGACATCATAGAAATGATTATCCTAAAGTCAAGACATAATTTTGTGAACTTTGTTGAGTAGGAGGGCACGCCATCATTAATTTCCACCTTTTATAGTAATATATCAAGAACCTACATAATTTATTCTAAAATTTCTATAAGTAATCTAGTAATGATGAAAATTATTGAGCTTTACAGGAGCTTAAATAAGGCATCACTAAAAATGTATTTTCATCACTGTGTAACAAATGTCCTCGATGAATCTGGTGATCCCAGGCCTAGAGGTAGATAAAGTTTGTGTGACCCAAATGGGTTCACAATGGGTTTCGAATTAACCATAGTATCAACCTCAAGGTCTAATTAGATGGACCCCTTATTCATCAAGTTGGACACTTCATCCCCTCAGTAATAGTATGCATCACCTTGGAGCTCACCCATAATGCATCAGCAACAAACAAGTTGGGCCCCGCTAGCTTCACAATAATAATTATGAATTATAGATAATAATAAAAAACACTAGCATTGGAACACTATGCAACCAAAAAGAGGGTATCAAGGAGGATATTAGCCTAATAGAGGAGGATCTTGAGGTGGATACAGAGGAGGATACCATGGGGGTAGAGGGAAAAACTACCAATAGCCTACCCTATAATGATATTTTCAAAAAGAATATAATCATGTCCAATGAAATTTCTTGATGAATCCATAAAGGTAGTCATACTATGCATATTATAGAATCTCTGATCAACATGACATAGAAGATTTTCCCCTCTTGGAGAAGTAATGAAAGGATAAGGCTATTCAATAAGTGAATATGGTGAGTTCACAGCCTAAAAAATTTGATTTTTGAATGTTGTTACATGATAATAGCATGTACACCAAGGTTTGCCTCCACTCAAAATACCACAGGATTAGGGGATCCAAAAAGCTAAATTGGACAAGTACCCATATCTAACTACATGAAAAGGCCTCATGTACAAAGTTGTAAAAATGTTGAAAAGTTTCCAAAATCAAGACACCACCAAAGGAGATGTTGCAACAACATATGCAAAAATGTATAGCCAAATCGTGCACATCATCTATGAAGATAGAGTTATCACTACGCGCATAGATCTAAAACTTTTAAGTACATTACATAATGAAGATATCTCTAAGAACATCAAAAACCTACTACATAATCTACTGAAGTGTACACAACATGGAAAATAGAAGATGGAGAAGTTGGTCTAGTATATCAAAACAAAGAAACCCTGAGATGTTGATGTGCATATTGACATTGAGGTTGCAACCTACAAGATTATAAATGTTGTCTTCTATTTTAGAAGCACAATCAATATGATTCCTAGGTCTACCTAGGAAGCCATTGGATGACCATTTTTGATTTACAACCTAGTAACTTTGATTATGGATGATTATGGAAATCTTGAGCATATTTGTAGATTATAATATGTGGAGATCAAAGTTGTAGAATTGACACTACATGGTGACATTATAATCATCAACATTAAAACTATAATAACACATTACCCTGCACTCATAGGTAAGAAATGGGAACACGATGGTCAGATGACTATCAACATAGTGCATAACCAATTAAAGGCATACCAAGGTGATAAAGTGGTTGTCATTACTCTTAATAGAGGACATAAGCCTTCCATAATTTTAGCTAAACCATACTCTCCATACATTATGCAAGAAAGTAGTTGGATGAAGGTAAATTATAAAGAAAACCCACAAGCTTTACACGGAGCTAAATGTAACTTTATGTACTAGCATACCAAACCTTAGGTACAATCACTACTTAGTCAACAACTAAAGACATCAGAACAATGGAGGCTTAGATCAGTAGGTATGCATCTAGTAGTAATCTAGTTTGTCATCAAAGAGTGTACATCTATATCTATAAAATATCTTACTTGGTCAGAAGTTAACTTATTTTACTAAGATGATGATCACATGTAGGAATACATAGAGATGAATAGGGAATGTAATTTTCCATGGGAAACAAATTCATCTATTGATGGTGACTCAGATACCCACCTCCTCAACTAGGCCCAAGTTCACCATGAACTCTAACCGATATGAATGGTCTTTGTGCATGAGTGACAACTTCCTATATACTATGCAACTAAGGACATAAATGAATTCATTTTATGCTTGAAAGTTCATATACTAACCATTATCTATTGGTTTAGTGTTTCAAATTATACCCTAAAAGGATTTGCTTTGACATGGTGGGTAACTCATCAAGATAACCAACTTAAGTGGGATGATGCCTATGAGCTCATAATCAGTAGGTTCCAACTACCATAGTTTATCCTCATCAACTAGCCATTATTTTAATAAGGTGAGTGTCATGAAATTCATATACATAAATGTGTTAAAGTCTGGAATGAGGAATGTGTGACACCAAAGTATTGGGTTCACATTTTCCACTATACACTTGCTTCATTACTAGTAGCATGGTACATGCACCAAGTGTACAAAAGGGAGACCAAGCATTGGGCACAAGCAAAAAGTGATTTTATACAAACATTATTTTTTGATGAAAAAAATCCTCTAGTTCATAATGCACTATAAAAACACAAACATTTTTTATGCCATGGATGTGCAGAATACCTAAGCACCATAACAGAATCTACTATGCAGAAGAACACAACCTCTGATCTTACCTTGGCATTACAAAGATACAAAGATTATAAGAATGAATAACAATATCTAATGAATCCATGTCACTGAATAAAATATGTGGTAGAAGACATTGAGGATTTTGATTCTAATGGTGATTTGGATTTGAATGATTTATTTGAGCCTAAGTGACCTGTAGAACCACTCAATAACATTGGTGTAGAACCTACTGAAGAGGATAAGCTATGAAATATCCAAATTCCCAAATAAGAATGTCAAAGGAGGCTACAATAATAATTTGATGAATAAAAATGCAACATTTATAAATAACCTCTTAAAATCATGTTGCAAACATTAGGATAGAGGAGGTCCAAAAATTGGCAAACATTGGTGACTATTAGATGAAAGTTGAGATCTCTAGAGTTTTACAACTCTTGATGGATTATCAAGATATTTTTCCCACAAAATTCTTAGAGCTATGAGGTGTTGACCCATCCCTTGGTGAGATGCATATTAAACTGAAGGAGTGCATATGGTCTACAAAGAAATGGTGATACAAACTCAATCTGAATATGAAGCTAAAACTAAAGGTTGAACTTGATAGAATATAGGATGCATGAATCATCTGTTAGGTAGAAAAAGCATATTGGGTAAGCTCCATGGTATTATAGCCCAAGAAAATAGGAAATCTAAGTATGTGGGGATTACTAAATTTTTAATGATGCATGTGCCAATGATCCATTCCAAATTCCATTCACAGATAAAGTTTTAGAGTTTGTCAGGGGACATGAAGTTTATTCTTTCACAGATGGTTTTAGTGGATATCATCAAATAACGATCATAGAAGAAGACAAATCCAAAATAAAATTTACAATAGAATGGGCTTCTTTTACATATAAGGTCATGCCTTTTGGCCTTAAAAATGAACCTGTGGTGTTTTCTCATGCATTGGTTATGATATTCAAAGATTTCATTCATGAATTCTTGGAAGTTTACCTTGGTGATTTGGCAATCTTCTCTTTGTTCAAAGAATATTTATCTAAGCTAATTTTAATGTTTGAATGATGTTGATCTCTACTCATTAATTTAAATATGAAGAAATGTTTATTTTTCACACCTTTTGGTATTTTTATTGGGCATGTCATATGCAGTGAAGGTATTTTGGTTGATCAAGAAAAAATCATAATAATCTTGAGTATGCCTCCACTTTATCGTTCCACTAAAGTGCACTCTTTTATAGAACATACAATCTACTATCACAATTTTATCAAGGGCTAGCTATTTCATATCCATTAGAATCTTTACTGTATAAGAATGTAAAGTTTGTCTAAACATTAGATTGCCAATCAACCTTTATTAGGTTGAAGCAAATATTGGTTATTGCACCCATACTAATTGTTTTGGATTGGATCAAGCCTTTTCATGTACATATAGATGCTTTAGATATCACAGTTAGTACTATTCTTGCACAACTAGGAGATGGTGGAATCGACCATCTTATTCATTTTATGAATTGAAAACTATCCAATGTAGAAAAAAACTACAAAACCACTAAGTGAGAAGCATTGGCCATCATGTTCACACTACATAAATTATGACATTATCTAATTTCAACATCATTTGAAGTCTTTAGTAATCATCAATTCCTATGATACATTTCTAACAATCTAATTCTAGGAGGATGCATCACATGATGGTTAATGTTGTTTTAGGAGTTTCAATTCTACATAAATGTAAAACTAGGAAGATAGAATGTGGAACAAGACCATCTCAGCCACATTCCAAATGAGGAATAGCTAGAAGAATTACAAGAAGACTCTCCTAATGCTTACTTAATCCATATCTCTATGATTCTTGAAAAGTTTCAAGGCCATTTCCAACTTCCTTGAGTAATGAGTCTTCCCTATGCACTATTATAAGCATGATTAAAATTAGTTTGTTACTAGAACACTACCATATACCATCATCAATGGGCTTCTATATCACTTGAGGAAGGATGAAGTTTTGCGTAGGGTTGTTTTGGAATATGAAAGACCTCAACTCTTGGAGGAAGCTCAATAATGATTTGTAGGAGGATATTTTGTGGGAGAAGCCATGGATAGAAAGTTATTATAAATTAGATTATGGTGGCCAAATCTATTCCAAGATGCATATAGAGTTACACAACACTGTGATGTTTGCCAATGCATGGGTAAACCACTACAAAAAGATGAGATGTTGTTAAAACCTTTGTTAGTTGTGCAACCTTTTGAAAAATGGGGCATTGATTTTGTTGGACCTATCAACCCACTGAGAAAACATAAAAAGTCAAGATATATCATCACCATGATGGACTATTTTACTAAGTGGGTTGAAGTTTTTATAACACCTAACTACAGTGCGAAGGATGTAGTGATGTTTCTATATGAAAACATCATAACAAGGTTTGGATATCCCATAAAGTTATTCAATGATAGAGGAATTCACTATTTCAATAACACCATCAAGGCTCTACTTGAATAATTTACGATTTCTCATCATAAAATCACTATGTATCATCCACAGGCCAATGGCCAAGTTGAAGCTTCCAATAAAGTTCTAAATAAAATGGTAACAACAATCTACAACATCAAGCAAGATGACTAGGAAGATTGAATTCATATGATTTTATGGGCATATCACACATTAAAAGGGGATATATGATTTACACCATTATAATTAGTGTATGGTCTTTAAGTAGTCATGCCAATGGAATACTTAGTACCCAACCTGTGCATTGCCATGGTCATATGACTCAAAGATCATGAATCTCTTACTAACTAACTAACTCCTTGAGCTAAATTAGATGGATTAGTTAAGACTTAGAGTATCATGGATGTAGGAAGTGTACAATTAGAGCCATAAATAATGGCATGATAGGAACTTATTCCAGAAAGAATTTCATAAGGATCAACCAGTCTTATTATATGATAGTCATTTCAGAGCATTCTTAGGTAAGTTATAGATATGATGGAAAGGACCTTACATTATACATGACTTAATGCAATAAGGAACCATTATTTTAATATATCTTTAAGGAATCATGTTACTAGGGTGGGTAAATGGTTATAAGATTAAGCCGTACCACCAATAGTCAATTGATCTCATTCTGTAAACTGAGCAGTGCTAAGTAGCACCGTGTAGATTAGGATTTCCCTATTTTTATATGTTTTGTGTGTGTTTCTTTTATATTTTGTTTGTTTTTAGATGAACTCAATAACACCAATTGAGAATTGTAATATCAAGCATCACATGCACTAGATATGCACAACAGGATCCACATGTGCCACTGGGAAAGCCAAAGTGGAGTGACTAAAAAATATTAAGTCTAGGAAAGGTATAGAAATGACTCATCAAAAAGATATCTATTAGATAATAACCATCCACTATAAGTAAATTCTAGATCCAAGGGTCGATTGATGTGATCTTTAAAAAATAGATGGTTTATCAACATCACCTATTCATACCTCTGTATGGATAGCAAAGATCATAATGACCTAACTCCACACATGCACCAATGACTAGCTACCTTAATGGCCATATTGGATATCGATTAACACATCTACCCTTACATTCAGGATGATTTGATATCTAATAATGGGTTTGATGTAGACTCTAATAAGTGAAAATTATATAAAATCCAAGTTTGAATACCAAGTTAGCATTTAATCCTTATGTGTATTTCTCCAAGCTACTATTCTCAATCATAGAGCTATTTTTATTTCATAAAGAATATCAATCATTCTAATTTCATCACTTTATAAAATAATGGATACCTCACATATAATCAAGGCTCTCATTGATGTGCAAAAATAAGCTACAGGTGTCAACATGGAACTCAGGTAAACCAAGTATAGTGACCAAGAGCTATTTGACTACCTCTACTAAGTTAAACAAAATTTCTTCTACCCTGATCCTATTGATGATGCATAACCACTCACCCTCATAGTTCCCTACTGATTCTATAATATAGACATTGAGAACCGATTGAGATTACCTACATTTGGTGACCTAAGAGAGATCATTCAAGTATTGCTTAGGAGATAAAACGAGGGTATAATATATTTGAGTCTAAATGAGATTATTGTAATCAACACACAATAAATGGCTTGAGCTTTGGGTATGCCTGCATGTGGAAATTCTTTGCTTCCATATAAGATGAAAATGCCTCCCATTATATAAGAAGTCTAGGATCTATATATGTAGGTCAATCGAGGGGTCCCCATTGATGAAATCCTAGATGAGCCAGTGCACATCCTCATGGAGTGTATAACCAAATGATTTTGGTAGACAACTAAGTCTTCTAAGAAAATACCTAAAGGAGTTGTGGACATCACTCATAAGATGATCCATCAAAATGAATAGTTCAACTAGCCATAGCAATTCATATAGTGGTTACTCACAAACATTGAGAATTGTTACACCACTCCCAATCAGATGTTCCAATACTAGTTCTTAGTCTTCTTTCTCTACTTCATGTAGTGTAAGTCACTCGAGGGATAAGTGCATTTGGATACAGACTATTGGATGGTATAGCAGTTCTAGAATCTTATATAGATGCATGATTGTGGAGCTCTTGCATATGAGGGGAAATTTGAATCCTGGTGGGAGGAATGCTTGGAACTCATTATCACACATCCTTGAGTGCCACCCGACATCATGTAATACTTAGGTTAGCATGCCACTATCACTCTAATACCTAAAGGTGTTTTCATCAGCATCCATGAGATGTCATGGTCACCCTTATAAGTGTTCCCATTCTTTATGATAATGGATATAACACAGGCTAAAGTGGCCTGAAAAAAATCATGTGCAACTAGGTATGCAATCCCCATGAAAGCTATACCACCTTGTGAAAATTTTCCTACCACACAATAAATAGAGTAAGCAATTAGCTCATAGCAATAGAAAGGACAGTGTAAAGTAGACCCTCATTTAGTTTTCGATCCTTTGAAATGAATGACATGCAACACTAAGACCTAGAAGGATGATCCCAAGGTACCATAGATAGCAAGATCCTACAACCTTATGTAGATGGGAAAATATGAGAAGTAAGTATAATAGGTCATGATGGTAGACATGGATAGGTACTACTATGAGAAAGAGGAGAAAAAAATTCTTTTGAAAAGTGGTACACATAGTTCAAGTGTAAAAATAGGTTCCCCCTGAGATATGGGTGGACTTCCCATCCTACCCATCTTCCATCATTTTTGACATAGTTTAAGAAGAATTAGAGCAACTCCAACATAGAATGGACTTATTTTAACTGTAACTTACACCAACATTCAGAGTTAAGGACATATTTACACCTCTTTTGGAGAACCCACCTAAATAACTTGTATGCAGGCCCAAAACATGGCATGAGGTAAGGGTCTCCCTTACCTTAGAAGAGTGCATGCTCAAATGACCAACCACTATGCAGGAAGAACAATCTGCACCTGGATCTACTGCACCACCACCTAAACATAGACTGGTCATGATTAGGAAGAGGAAGGCATATGTTCCTAGCTTGGAAGTTTGACCAGCTAATTTACCACCATAACCATAGGCTTAAGATGTTGAAGAGCTTACATCAGAGCAACCTACAAAAGAGGACAAATAGGCCTTTAGGGAAGAAGTAACTCATATAGCTAAATGTTGACTAAGGAAGGAGGAAAAAGAGATAAAGAAGAAGAATAATAATAACATGCCACATAGCAAGCTGAAGAAGCTAAGGCCACACCAAAGACCAAAGACATATAGAAAAACATTTAGGACATAAATATGGCCAAACAAGTAAAAGAAGTAGGTGATGTATCCAAGAATACATAAGATGAGAGAGAAAAGAAAAAAAGGAAGAATAAGAAGAAAAGAGAAAATAAGATGTAATAGTCTGAGTGTAGTAGCAAGCACAGGAAGCTACTAGGAAAAAGTAGGAAGAAGATGAATCCCTATGGAAATGCCAAGTGCAAGCACAAGCTCAAGTACAAGCACATGCATAAGCACATACCCAAGCTACACAAGAATACGCCAAGGCTACATCCCTGGTAGAAGATAAGAATAACAAAGAAGAAGAGAATAAGAAGAAAGAAGAAGAAAAGAATAAGAAGAAGAAATAAGAAGAGAAAAAGATGAAAAGAAGAACAATAAAGAAGAAGAAGAAGAGAAGAACAAGAAAGAAGAGGAAGAGAAAATGAATAAAGAGTAAGAGGATGAGAAAAAGGAGGAAGAAGAGAAGAAAAAGAAATGGGAAGAGGATGAAGCCAAACACAAGTAGGATGAAGACACTACATAGCAAACCAAGCTAGCAGTAGAGGCCACAATACATCAATAAGCACCAACAACCACCTAGTTAGGATTGTAACAATCCAAGTTACTGCTAAGAGGTGTATAGCTATGGGGTGTTCCCATAGTAGCTACTTAATGAACTACCTTATCACTCATTTTATCCACCATGCCATGCCTAGATACCATAGCATCCATAAGCACATTAGCCACTCTTCCAGTCAAGCAGGAGGCCTCTTTGGACATGTCACAATGACCCTTGAAGAAAAAACTAGAGGGTGCCATAGCTTTTTAAGAGACCATCATGTAAAATGTTACCTCCTTGGAATACGATTAGGATCAATCCATGGTAAATATCATAGAACTCAAGGCTCACATTCATGAAGCAACCAAGATGATTAAAGATACATACCTAGAGTTAGTCACTCAAGCAATCAGTGAACAAGTGATGTCAGACTAGCACAAGCTTAAGACATTAGTCTTTAAGCTCACAAAAGAATGGTGCATAACCTAAAAGCTTTGTGAAATAGGTACATTGGGTTAGAACATGAAGACTAAGGCATATACCTTGATAACCTTGTTGGAGGAGTATCAGATCATGATTTATATTGTTTCCCTCCAAACACATCAGGTCACATGAATCTTTTTGGACTAGAAGCAACAACTCGATAACTCCCTCACCAAATATAACAAAAAATTCACTATAGTAGTATCTACCAAGAAACCATGGATAGCTAAACCACATCCATGAATGAGAATGATGTTACTCTCTAGGAATAATTCACTACCAGGGATAACATGCATGATAGACTTATTGATTGGTAGCATGTCCTATAGTGTAGTTCATTTGTAGGTCTCTATGTTAAATGCCATAAAAAAAATTTAGAGTAGATAAGAAGTAAAATATAGATAAGGATCAATAATATAAAGGCAACCATGAGCATCACTGATGATTTAGACCTGAAATAACTCATCAAATATCATGCATTGATGCACATTCTATTATGCATAGTTTAGGAGGTGATGATTGACTAGAATACTAAAAAAAGTGACATGGCTCCCTTATATAATGAGGTGGCTTAGATTATCAATGTTCTATTCCATAATCCACCATCTAAGCTCTAGTAAGAAACCACATAGTACATGACTGCTCAATCTAGGACCAAGGTTCTTGCTAGCTAGTAATCTTCCATTTCA
Organism: Torreya grandis; assembly: GCA_037957365.1. NCBI lineage: Eukaryota > Viridiplantae > Streptophyta > Pinopsida > Cupressales > Taxaceae > Torreya > Torreya grandis. Next base: position 3,452,311 of record JARHVA010001358.1, read on the forward strand.
ATCTTATTTTTATTATGTAAGGCACAAGTTTTGAAATTTTATAAACAATTTTTTTATTAAGAATGACTAGTAAGACAAGTAGGGCTAGGATGGTTGAAATCCTGTAAAGGGAGGCCACCAAGTTATGCTAGCTTATTGAAAACCCAAAAGGGTAGTAGCTTGGTATGCTACTTAGTTGAAAACCTAAAAGGACAACTATGTAGTGTGCAAGAGATGAAAATCAGAAATGGTGCCTTGAGTAGTTACTATGACTCCTACTAGTCTACTAGTTTATTTAGCCCATGCCATTAGTGTACCATCAGATGAACCTATGATGTTGTTTCATGATGACACAAAATTTTAAGTTTGGGAAAGTGTTGGGATAAAAAAATAGATAATTAAAGTTGCATAGGATATTGCTTGAATATTCATACGTTATGTATGAAATTATCAGATATATGTTGATGAGTGTCATTTAACTCCTCATTTAATCAACATTCAATTAATGTCTTATCAACCAGGGCTAGTGTCCAAAGCTATATGTAGTAAGGTAAAGGATGGTATATCTAGAAGTCTGCTTATAGGGGTGTTTGATGGTCCTATTCTAAATTTGACTAAAGAAAGAAATGTGTATTAAACTACTTGATTCACTCTTTTGTTGAAAAGGAAAAGATGTAACTATTTAATCAAATAAATCTACTCTTTTGATTGAAATTAAAATCACACTCCTATTTACACTTGCGTGGAAAGTAAAATCACACTCGTAACTTAAAAAGAAAATTTGCTTTGCACGTTTTCTATAAAAGAAAACAAACTTTGCTTAGAAAGTAAATGACTTTGGAATAAGGAAATGCCTTTTAAACTGTGAATTTATTTTGATGTTTTTATGAATAAATGCAAACATTAACAAAATTCTAATTAGTTATAACAAAGAGTTAATATAACATAATATAAGTACCATACACAATTCTTGGTTTCAAGGAGAGTGGGCACTTACTCCTCTCGTACTCAAGAACAAAGATTAATCAATGCCTCAATTGATAATTCATAAAACTAAAATGATTAAAATATGGCTAAAACTTTTAATATGCTTGTACAAATCTGTTTTCTATTCTCCAATCTCTATTATATTTTTTAATAATAAAAGTCTTACATTTTATACTAATATAATCAACTCAAAATAGAATGCAAAGAAATAGGATTCCTTGGTCAATCCACTCATCCAAAGATAGGAGATTGGATTTCCAAGAGATCTAATTATCCTGATGATATAGATATACTATCCTATAATAGTCCTAAGATCCAAATATATACAACTTTATCAAAAGCAAATCCTGTAAAATAGCATGTGGGTATTTTCCTTATTTGACTCTAGCTGGAATGATTCTCTCTCATCTTATTTGGCCACCATCTTCCCCATTTGTAGCTTTATCTTAATAGAATCCATGGAATTGAACTTGCAGAGTCGGTAGGAATGAGCCTATGGAGTCCATAGAAATAATCTGCATAGTCCATAAAAACAAGCCTGCAAAGTCCATAGAGACAAGCCTACAGAGTCTGTATAAACAAGCCTACAGAGTCCATAGAAACAAGCCTACAGAGTCCATAGAAACAAACCTGTGTCTTCTTCTTGAGTATTCTTCACAACAAAAATCACTAAAACATGCTATGTATTAGACAGTAATGACAAAGTAAAAGTTTAGTCTTTGGTTCAATATAAAAAAGACAAATATTTACTTTCTACGTAATAGCTATCTAAAAATCTATAATTTGCATAAGATAATATCCTTAGAGAGATGAATTAAGAGAAATAACATATCAATAATGAGTCATATTCTGAGCTCATCATCTCCCCCAGGCTTTACCTTTTGCAAGTCCTATTGCAAACATTCATTAGCATTTGTAGCTCTGGCATCTACTTTCCACACTTTGACTCAAATCAAATTCATCTACTATATGCTTGTTTGAATTGCTTGTAAATCCTTGATGCTTTTGAATCATTTGTTTCCATATATTGAATTGCTCCTCTAATTGTGGAGCCCAACTCTGCCATCTTAGAATAGGTATGATTAACAAAGGGGGTCTATATCTCATTCCAATCCATTTTTGTTCTCCCCTAGAGTTTATTACCTCTATTAAGATTTCCAAAATTGAGGAAGCTCTCCTCATACTCCTCTTAAGTTATTTGGAGACATGACCTCTCATCTTTTAAGAGGCATTGAAATTTGGTCCCACCTTTGCACACTTGCAATCACCACTGAATCAAAATTTTGTCTTGAAAATAAGTCAAAAGAAATAGCACAATCATATAAAGCTTGTAAATAATGAATTTTAACCTCATCGCTTAAACAAGCATAGTTAAAATTCTATTTGATCAATTTGGGGATAGGAAAGGTTAGTTTGATACACAATGTTGTAGTCTTAGCATGATTTGTATACTCCTCAAATTTGCTTTTCCATGCGATGTTGGCAAAGTTTTTGACCACATAACTGAACTAGACATCTTGTCCTAGAATACCAAAATTGCATCTTTCAGAAAACATGGTCTTCCTCAACATGCATTGACATTATTTCACCAAATATAACAAACTGTTGTCCAACATGGCATCTCTAAATCATGGTTTGCAGATAGATGTGGATTTCAATATGACGTTATTTTGATGAATATTTTGATAAAAATGGATGCAAAATGTGGACATGTATGGAAGGCATGCCAACTGTTTGACTAAATGTAAATTTTAGACTTGGTTTCATACACTGCACTTCTTCATCATCATTAATCTTGAGGCCATTCATCGTGTCCACATGGATCAGGAAAGTGGAGGAAACTGATTTAGGTATGGAGTTTGCATTAGAAAACTTCACCTAGATTAATCATTAGTCATATCAATAATATTAGTAACCAGATTGTTAATGTGTGATAGTGTTGTATAGTGTCATATCAATTTTTTAAAATGATGAATTAAATGTCAGCAATATTTTTAAGATTACGATAATCAAAGCGTTTCAATTTTCAACCCTTCTTATCGTTGGCTTGAGATCAATTACAAACAACCTCTTGACCTCTATAATTCTTGTGTTTGCTCAATTATTGATACAACAAAATCTTACTGAAGTCAATAGTGGAACATACATGCAATTTCTATTTTTGATAATTTCGAAATCGGGTTTAGCAATTGAGCCATTGGTCTTGTAAGGACTATAATTACACAATATCCACCTAAATATATAAGCCATCAAGATTATATAGGTAGATTTTTTTTCGGTTGTTTCATATTTTTTATATATGTTAAAAGTGGGTCACTTTCATTTTTATCACTTTTACTGTTTATTTAAAACATATTGTATGTTCATTTTTTATTGTTCAAGATAATTCGTTTTTAATTTTGATGTTCTATTTTTTCATGATAAATTTTAATAATATTATTGATTTGGGATTTTTATATGAACTAAAGGTGGTTAGATGACTCGATATCATCAATATCCACAAGCTTATAATCATTTTTATCAAATTTTTAAAAACTATTTTTATATTTTTGTAATTTTTAACATTATCTTAGTTTAAGAATTGCACATTTAATTGATAATAATTTATAGCACCATTTAGATCAAATTAATTTGTCTAATTCAAAAGGTTTGTAAAAATTAAAATTTATTTTTCAATTTTGGTTTAGCTAAATATTATTTTAATAAGATATCTCTAAAAAAATATTGTTAATCAAATTCAAATTTCAAATTTACATGCAAAGTTAAGCAGAAAAAAATATCAATACAATAATAAAAAACAACCATTATATGATCCTTGTTTTCTTTGGAGTACGTAAATCAAATTCTACTTTATTGTAAGGAATGTGTAAGATGCTCATGGAATTATTCCGTTAGATTTGCTTAGATTAGATTTGGGTTTGTGGTGTATTGAGAAAATATGACATTGGAAAAATTATATGATATCATATGGGGGATGGGATGGCAATGTGTTCAAATGGAGACCCAAATATATTTCATTCTGATGGGAAAACCATCGCCATTCATTGGGAGATGATAGAGTTAGTGGTTTGCTACGATAGATATGGGTGCAGAGCATTCTATCTAATTGGCACTTGTTGCTCATCACTCATCTAATACAGGCGGTACAGACCAAAACCTGTTGCCTTACTGCTTGGCCATGCCCCATTCTTATCTAATGCTAATCAATATTTATATTTTAAAATATTCCAAATTTTTGAAATACATTTCAATTAAAAATTCATTCCTATTTGATAAAAAGTAATTTGGTCTAGAAAAATTGGATGAGTACGTAAAGTTCCTCGGTCTCTCAAGTAGATCAGACATATAGATAGCATTTAGGCATGTCATACCCAAGTAATTTTCCAAAAAAAAAAAAAATTGATAAGTTGGGCATTACCAACCCACCAAGAAAAACCATTAGTTTTTTTTTCACAATCTTGATTCGAAAGAGCGAGTGCCTATGGTCTCCATATAGATATATCGGACTCTTCCTCACCGAGATATGTTCATTCGAACATGAATCCATAACATCATGTATGATGAATCCGATCTGGACCAATATCAATCCAGTTTGAACTAACATCAATTTGCATGAATCCAAAATAAAATGAATAGAGTTTAGTGGAATGAATGTTAGTTTGACGTAGATGTTAGTTACTGTAGATGGCTCATGTGGAGTTCGCTGAGGGAATGGGATTGAGATTAGATTCCTCCATCCCATATTAGACCCTGATTCTAGACCAGAGATTAGATCAATGTAGGTAGGATGTAGGATTCATGTGTATCAATGTTGCTAGGATGTAAGATTCATGTGAAATACTAAAGCTGTCTCTCACTCCATCTAATATTACCAAAAAATAACATGGATTTAGTTCTTCCTCAGTCCTCAACTCAACACCAGATTTAAAGGAAGTGATTTATCATTTTATAGTCATCCCTCGATTAATCAATCTATATAGGGCCTTACAAACTAGCCTTCAAAGTTGTTTGTTAGTCTTAAGTAGTAATGACTAGAACGGGTAGCAATCTAAAGGTTAGAGTGGGTCGGGGCCCTATTGTAGATAGACTCAACCTCACGATAATATGCATGTACTACATTTCTAAGCATAATAATCAATATTGGATAATTGATTGAAAATTATTATGTTCAATAGGATTTAAACATATACCTAAGCTTTATAAGACCTTTATCTTATCGATTAAGATAATAGATAGATTTTCATTCAGCTTTCATTCTATAAATGTATTATAATATCTAACCAATGAGATCAACAAAATGCTCATTGCTCAACCCTTATATCTGGGTGCTTCATTCCCCTTTCTCTATATAAGGGCCAAATGTATGAATGCCCAATTTATAATCATGACAATGGCTTTGTGTAACAAGGTATCCATATTAGAAGGTGTAATTGGGTAAGTGCACAAAGTTGGGTGACAAAAAGTGGTTTACTCGTGAACATGATTTTTTTAAAATTTAAAAATATGAATGTCTATAGATAATTTGAGATATCTACACTCCAAATTTGAAGATGATGTAAGAATATGAAATGTAGCATTCGAGTCTAGTTTCCAAAACACTAATTTTTTTAAAAATGATTAAGTATAAGTAGGTCAAACATCTCAAATTTGAAGAGGAACTCCTACTTTTAAATAAAATGGAGTAGATAGACGGCCATGTGGTGCACCATTTTTTTAGCAACATTTAATATTATTTGAAACCCTTTATGAAAAAATATATAAGATCTAGTTTTTGACACACACACACACACACACATATTCAAATGAATACTTTTTTCATGATTTTTACAAGTAAATAAATCCTAAAGACTGATAAAAAAAAATGGATATCTATCCATGTGACACATCTAACTACATAAAAAAAAATGAAAATCATTTTTTTAAAATGTGTGTACAATTAGGTCTAGTTTGGGGTCATATATATTGTATTTATGGACCCCAACTTGGAAGCATCCACAAAAAACCAGAAGACTAGAACAACTAAACATTTAAAAAGGACCAGCCACCCCTGGTGGCAAACAAAAAAGACTAGGACAACTAAAATAATGTAAACCAACAGACCCAAAACACCAAAGCCAGAGACAGAAAACCAAGATCATTTTTAAACTATACCTACCATAACTTCCTCCTTAGAGTCCAGGACATAGACAACTTCTCCACCCTTTGGATTTTCCACAGTAATCCTAAGATAGAGTTCCACTTTCAATTTTTTCCCCGCACCTTCATCACCAGTAGTCAGAAGCATAGACTAGCTTGTGTTTATCGAGGCCCAGCTTCCATAAACTTCTTCCCAAGATTTACTACACCAAGACAGTGCTGTGAATTCCTTTTGTTGTATCCATTTTACCAATTTTTTGACAACATCGACCCTATGCCTTCCATGTCAATGCTCACACATTTTTTCCATCTCAAAGATTTGGGTCTTGAGTTGCTCTAAAATAGGCATTGTAGGAAGTTTACCCACCTGAGATCCCTAGTCTGAAACTTTCTTATACAGGTCTTCCATGAAATCAACCAAAACCATAAAACGTGTCTCTAATGCCCTGAAAGATGAAAGGGGTACCACTCCAACACCATCTCTCCTAAAGAATGATAAATTTGGCAAGGGTGACAGATCATGAAGCAAGATTTTCTTAAATATCCCCACTCATACCTTTGATCACACATAAAAGGCTGTCACTTGGGCCACTACTTTCATGTCAGAGACCAACACCATTAGATTAGAAGCAAACATTGTCATTATTATTAAATTCACATGACTACCCACCCCTTGAAGTAGAAAATATAACCCCAGGACATCTGAAATCACCTCAAAAAACTCCTATGATGGTAACCAAAAGATGTGAGACAGTCTTGCCCTTGATACTTGGCCCACAAAAGCCATTTCTTGAGCTTTATTGCCCCCTTGAGTGCTCAAGACCACTAGATGAATGTATGTTATATCTTCTATTCCACCATCCTTTACTCCTACATTCACTAGATCCAACAAACCCTACCAATGATCCATACACCATCTCTAATTCACATAAAAAACTGAAGATGTCATTATGATAAGGAGAGCTATCTGTAAAGCCCCAAAAGCCAAGAACGACCACCATTTCAATGAATGACACTCAGATATCTAGCATTAATGTATCCCCACATGAAAATCTCCCCAATCATGTGAGGAGGATGCCATGCATTTATTACTTAGACATCCAACAAAAATCCCCCAAACTAGTGAACCTTCAAAATCGGTAGAACACTCTCCCCTCTAAATTTGGCAGAGGTCTATCACACAGTTATATAAACAAACACACCACAACCCCTCCTTAACCAAGGTCGATTGAAGAAAAATTTGGAAAATATTCCCATGCTTTGCGAACATTATCCATTTTATAATTCTCTCTTTGATCGATACCATAATTTGCAAAAAATTAGTGGTAGTATTAACCTCATGGTATTAATGTTTTAAACTTACTTTAGAAAAAAGATCTAAGTTTTTCCAGGTCTTTGACAGAATATTCTCCAAATCCCAAGATTTTTCCTCTTTCCTTTAAAGATCTTGAACAATCACATTACTTAATAAAATGATCATGTTATATATTTACAACACCCAAAAACCTGAATTTTCATTTTGACCTGCAAAAGGAGCCATTAGGCCTAGTAGTCTTAAGAATAAAGTTTGGTTGATTAATATTGTCATTTGGGACCAATTTTTTTGTCAATATTTGATAACATTGAATTATAATTGGATATTTATTAACCTATAAATCAATTTATTATTCAATTGACATGAGTCTAATCTTACTTAAAATGCAGACGATCCTAATTCATCCTAGACAGGGTCAAGAATTCAAAACTTGGTTTTTGGTTATCCACTAATCCAAATCACTCATAATTTGGTAGATTTGATTTATATTTAATTTTTTACATGATTAAATAAATTATATTATCCAAAAAACAATTAGAGTACAAGGATCCTTTGATCGAGTACTAACAGACCTAGAGTATTAGGTCTAAAAGAGAGTTCAGTGATATTATAAATGTTTAAGGATTAGTTATTTGAAAGTTGGTATTTGAAAATGAATTTATAGTCTTAAAAATATTCAAATGGTGTTTTGAAACAACAAAAAATAAATCTGGGGTCATTGTATTTTGTGTCAAGAGTGTGTATAGTCTTAAAAGAGGCTCAATTTGGTTAAATAGGACTGTGTTAGTTTTTGTGGATAATTAGTGATGTTTGGAACTTGTAAAAAACTTTTATAAAAAATTTAGTATTGTTATATTCTTTGATAAGATTTTTTGATTCAGTAAGTGAAGTTCTATAAGGATCTATTGTCAAGGTATATCAATGCATTAGTACCATATTTTGCATATAATAAGTTATCTTTTGTCAAGTTCAGAGATGTCACAAACATACATGCCTTATTATATAATTGACTTTATTACGAGATTTCATAAAATGCATTTTTTAAACCTATGTCCAAAACTTAGCCTTTCGAATTCTAATCTAGCTATGCAATTGAAGTAAATTAGGGCTATTCAGAGCCCCTTAAACCTAATCGCATGACTATAAATGTGATTTTCGGCTTGATCAACTCCAATTTCATTATCTTGGTTGAAGCAAAGAAACATAATTTATTTATATCCAAGTTATACATGTATAGAATGTGGTTTTGAGCTCAATAAACTTGAATTCATTAGCTAATGAATGTAAATGTTGATTAGTTCAATTATGGAGGTAATTAGGGTCAAAATGAGCCACGTGATATATTTTAAATTATATATTCAATGTGATTTGGAGTGAAATTAACCCTAATGTCATGTCATATATAATTAGTCAAAGAGTTGTTTCATTTAATCTTGGAAGCATTTGAGGCTATTTTGAACCCCTTAAAGAGTAAGATATGATTTGGGGAAAAAATAAAAGTTTGACTCTATCATGAATTCATCCAATTAGTCAAATTGTACAATTAGGGGCATGATTTGCATAAAATTGAGCCCCTAAACCAAATTTATGGCTTAATCAATTATATAACATGTATGGCTTAACTGACCCTACTTTTATCATAAATGCAAACATGTTCAGGTAATTGTCATAAATAGGTGAACAAACAACTCAAATTTTCTTCAATTACCTTAGTGATTGGACCCTATATCCGATATATTAAACCCTAAACCATGTACTATTTAACTTAAACCCCAAACCCTATACCATTTACCTTAAACCCTAAGCCATAAGCCCTAAACCCTAAACCCTAAACCTTTTAAATTGTAGACCCCAAAATCAATAAATTTATCCCCAAGCATAGACTAATTACCACAATTGTTTTTTTAAGCCCTAAACCTTGTACTATTTAACTTAAACCCCAAACCCTATACAATTTACCTTAAACCCTAAGCCATAGGCCCTAAACCCTAAACCCTAAACCTTTTAAATTGTAGACCCCAAAATCAATAAATTTATCCCCAAGCATAGACTAATTACCACAATTGATTTTTTAAGCTCAATTTATGATAATGTGAGGACTAATTGATCCCAAAACCACATTCTTTACTCATAGATCTAGGTTTAAGGAGCTCAAATTTGCCCCAAACATCATCATGATTGTACCTTATATAACCTAAAACATATACCCTAATCCCTAATCCCTAAAATCTAAACCATAAATATAAACTCTTTAAACCTTAAACCAATCATTTTAGCCCAAATTAACATCATTTAAACTAAGAATTAAGTTCACAGGGCTCAGTTTGGCCTAAATCACACAATTGATTGACCCATTTGACTAATTTACTCAATATTCATGATGATAAGGGGTATAAAGACAACCCAAAAACACATTCTATAGTCACAAATGGATCCAAGTGATTCAAATTATCCACAATTATCTTTGTAATTGACCATGTGTACACTAAACTATATATAAATTAAAACCCAATCCCTAAACCATAAACCCTAAAAACTGAATTATAAACCATAAATTTTCCCTATTTAATAATTAATTTATTCCCAATTAACATCCCTTTTAGTAAGAATTAGGTTCATGTGGCATAGAGCGATTAGACATTATATACAGGGCCTTAAACCTAAACTCTAATCCCTAATCCCTAATCCGTAAAACATAAATTGTAAACCCTATACCCTAATTCCCACTAAATGTTTCAAACATACATGCCTTATAATATAACAAATTTTATCATTATATTTCATAAAATTTACTTTTTAAACCTATGGTCAAAACTTAGCCTTTGGAGTACCAATCTAGTTGTGCATGTGAGTTAAATTGAGGTTATTTTGAGCCATTTCAACCTAATTGCATGACTATAAAATGTGATTTGGGTGTTGATCATCTCTAATTTCATAGCTTGATTGAATCAAAGAAACATTATTTACTTATATGCAAGCTCTACATGTATATAATATGGTTTTGAGCTCAACAAACTTGAAATCATCAGCTAATAAATGCAAATGTTGATTAGTTAAATTATCGAGGTAATTAGGGTCAAAATGAGCCACATGAACCTATTTTAAATTGTATATGATGTGATTTTGAGTGAAATTAACCCTAATTTCATGTCATATACAATTAACCAAATAGTTAATTTATTTAATCTAGGAGGTATTTGAGGCTAATTTAAACTCTTTCAAATGCAATATATGATTTGGATCAAAATCAAAAGATTGATTCTATTATGAATTGATCTAATTAGTCAATTTTTGTAATTAGGGGCATGATCTAGGCAAAATTTATCCCTTAAACCAAATTTATGGCTCAATTGATTGTATAACATGTATGCAACATGTACATGGCATAATTGACCCTACTTTTATCATAAATGCAAACATGAAGTTAATTATCATAAATAGGTGAACAAGCAACTCAAATTTTCTTTAATTACCTCAATGATTGGACCCTATATCTGATATATTAAACCCTAAACCATGTACCATTTAAACTTAACCTTAAACCTTGTACCATTTACCTAAAACCCTAAGATATAAGCCCTAAACCCCAAACCCTTTAAATCGTAGAACCTACACACTAAACCAATAAATTTAGCCCCAATTAAAATCTTATATATATATATATATATATATATATATATATATATATAGCACACACACACACACATATAGTAAGAATTAGGTTCACATGGATGAACTTGGTCAAAATTGCATCTCTCATTAAACCACAATTAACTTAATTGGATCAATTTGTGATGATGTGGGGGCCAATTGAGCTCAAAATCACATTCTTTAATCATAGATATAGGTTCAGGGAGCTCAAATTCATCCCAGTTACCTTCATGATTGTACCTTATATACCCTAAAAACTACACCCTAATCCCTAATCCTTAAATTTCCTAATACCTAAACTCTAAACCATAAATATAAACTCTTTAAAACTTGAACCAATCATTTAAACCCAAATTAACATTGTTTTGATTGAGAATTAAGTTCACAAGGCTCAGTTTGGCCTAATTCACATGACTGATTACACCATTTTACTAATTCACTCAATCTGCATGATGACATGGGGTATAATGACAACCCAAAAATACATTCTATAGTCAAAAATGGGTCTAAGTGATTCAAATTATCTTTAACTATCTTTGTCATTGAACTTGTGTACCCTAAACCATATACATTGAAATCTAAGCCCTAAACCATAAACCCTAAACACTATACCCTAAATTGTAAACCATAAGCTTTCCCTATTTACCAATCAATTTAGTTCCAATTAACATCCTTTGTAGTAAGAATTAGGAACACATGGCATAAAGTGATTAGAATTCATATAGATGTCCTTAAAACTAAACCCTATGCCGTAATCCTTAATCCCTAATCCCTAAAACTTAAATTATAATCCATATGCCCTAATGCCCACTACATGTCACAAACATACATGCCTTACAATATAACTGATTTTAACATGAGATGTTATAAAATGCATTTTTTAAACCTATGGCCAAAACTTATCCTTTGGAGTACCAATCTAGTTTTACATCTAAAGTAAATTAGGGCTATTTAAATCCCCTTCAACCTAATTGTATGACTATAAAATGTGATTTTGGGGTTGATCAGCTCCAATTTACCCCAATTACCATCATGAGTTTACCTTATATACCATAAAACCTATACCCTAAACCCTAATCCTTGAAGTTCTTAATCCCTAAACTCTAAACCATAAATATAAACTCTTTAAAACTTGAACCAATCATTTTAGCCCAAATTAATGTCATTTATACTAAGAATTATCTTTGCAATTGACCTTGTGTACCCTAAACCTAAGCCCTACACACTATACCCTAAATTTTAAACCAAAAACTTTCCCTAGTTACCAATCAATTTAGTCCCAATTAATATCTTTTATAGTAAAAATTAGGTTCAAACAAGGCATAGAGCAATTATACCTTATATACACCCTTAAATCTAAACTCTACATGCCCTAATCCCTAATCCCTAGATCCTAAAACATAAATTATAATCCCTAAAACATAAATTGTAATCCCTAATCCCTAATCCCTATGCACTAATGCTTTAATCCCTAATCTATAATCCCTAAACTATATTAAGTATAACGTGATCATGTTATTTAATAACACAATCACATTATTATTAATATAGACAACACTCAATTCTCAATGTTAATTTCTAACCCCCAATCAAGTATTAATAATAATGTGATCACGTTATTACATAAGGTGATCACGTTATTATTAAAATACACTTCTCAATATGTATGTTGAAGCAAAACCTAGTATAACCAATAACACAATCACATTATATAAAGCGATCATGTTATTATTATTATTATTATTATTATTATTATTATTATTATTATTATTATTATTATTATTATTATTATTATTATTATTATTATTATTATAGACTAAACTTAGTTTTAAACATCTATTTTTAACCCAAATCAATAAATCTATCCCCACAAACATTCTCTATGTACTTCTATGGGACCTATGGTACCTTTGTACTTGACCCCACCTTTGAAAAGTTATCGATTGTTCTTGATGCGTGACAAATCATGTTCAAGGAATAGAAATATATTGAATAACAAAACAACAGAGGAATTAGAATATTTGAGAGAGAAAAATAAGATACAAATGCAAAAACTTCATGGTAGACAAGGTATAAACCCTAATCCTGATGAATGAAATGCCATAAATAATGAGCCAATTGACAATAATGAATTAAATAATGATGAAATTGATCATAATTAATTGAATAATGATGAAATTGACCATAATGAAATGAATAATAATGAAATTGATAATAATGAATTAGATAGTGTTGGAAGTTTACATTTAAAGTTCCAAGTTTTTTATTTTGTTGATGATGAGTCTATGTATGATTCATTACCCCCCATGAATGAAGAAAATAACCATCAATAAAATTGCATGGAAACATATAATGAACAAATAAACAATGAATAAAATGTCATCCCACCTCTAAACAATAAAAATAATGATGATTTTGAAACACCCTCTCAATAAATTCCACCATTAACAATACCTCCAAGAATTATGCATAGAAAAGACAAGTAATTAATTGAAGTCAATGAAAATATTTTAGAACCAATGCATAACAAAATGTCTGATCGTCATTCAAGAATACTAGCTAAACAAATTTGAGATACTTTCTTTCATAATTTGGATTATGATAGACAAAGATGTCAATTATTTGTTTCATTAATAAAATTGATCAAGATAAGACCTATAATATACGCATTAGGACTAAAAATATCTAGCATAGATGATGAAAACAATGAAATTATTGAAAATCTACATGATGCATATCATACAGTAGGCCCAAAATTATTCACCCAAGATTATAATATTACCCGACGTATACTTACAACTTATGTAGTAAGTGACAAAATAGGGGAAAATGAATGGTTTCAAAAAAAATTGAACACTTAATATAAACAGAAAAATATTAATGAAAGCAATTGAAATATGTGAAAGACTTAATGAATCTATGACCAATGAGTTATAGTCATTCTCTGGTAGAATTTCACAAAAAAACAAGGCTATCGCTGATACTTTCAAAGAGTTACTTGCTCAATTTTAGAAAGATAATACAAGAGTTTCACCCAATACAAGAGATGTAGTGAAAATAAGAGTTAGTTCTCGTAACCATGAACTGCATCTAAAACATATATTGGATATGAATCAAATGCAATTTTACTCTAAATTTTTGGAAAAATATCAACAAATTTTTATTTGTCAAAGCTATTTTGAGATGGCCAAACCTTTTTATGTAAAAATATATCACACATACACACCACTTGTTGTTGTAGGCAACATGTTGAATTTTAAATGAACTATGATGTTTTTCATCATATTCATTGTACTTTGCATATTAACAATATTTTTCAAGATTGTGGAATTGAATTGCCACGAAAATTAGCTAAAATTTTTATTCCAACTATCTTTTGCAAAAGAAGGGATGGATAATTATTTTACAACAAATCATGTTTAAATGGAAATTGTAGAATTTATGGTGGATTGCCAAAAATTTTAAAAAAATATCCATGAAAATATTACAAACGCAATTGGAAAAGAATTATTTGGTTCAAGCAAATATAAATTAGTTACTTATGAATTAAAATATGGTAAAGAATCTAAAAGGTGTGAGCTTGTTACAAAAAAGATATCTGTTTGTGAATTTTTGGTCAAATTTAGGAATAATATTATTTATGAGTATGTAATGCACACACATAGGGCCAGATGGTTGGATGAACATTTCAAGATAAGAAAGGATATATTTCCACTTGGTTCTATTGTTTTAGTAGTTGATTTTGCTGAAAATTACACATTTAAAACAAAAACAAAAGTTCAATCATAGTATTACAATTCATCACAAGTTGCCATATTCATGCATATATCATCATGCATGCACCTAATAATACAGAGCAATAATGGAAAATATTAAGGGAGTACCATTTCTATATCAATGATGATTGATCACATTGTTAAGAGTATATGCAAGGTTGTTTTCAGAAGTTCTATGAATAGTTGAGTCAGATGAACATTACTTTCAATCAACCTTACATTTGGTCAAATAATTTCACATCATGATTCAAAAATGCATGGATGTTTTATTGGTTGAGTAGGATGCATGTTACCACTAGCATAGAACACATTTAGAGTTTCACCGAGGCTGACCATGGAAAAGGGGAGCATGACAGTACTGGAGCATGTGTAAAAAGAGGTATTGTAAGGAAGGAGTTGAAATTTGAAGAGGTTGTTCATTTGACAAATGTAGAAACTATGGTTGAATGGTATAATGAGAACATGTGTCATGGTGCTCAACCAAATTCTACTATTCATAAGCATTTCTAGTTAATAGAGGAAGAACACTTGGAAAAGTATGAGGATTGTATGACTCTAACGAGTTCAAGTGACCTCCACTCATTTTGTAGCTCAAATGTAAGTTTTTGGACTATTCATGTGAGACACTTGGCATGTTTCTGTTCTACATATGTGGACTCTATTTGGAATGAGTGTGAGTCACAAGAGTGGGTGGATGATTGGAGTTCTAAACCTCTAATTTCAATCAACACATATCAGGTTCTAATAGCATTACAACTTATAAATATGATATAATCATATGACTTTGACCATGTATCTAATCTAGTGTAGCTAAATAGAATATTTTTTATTATGTACAATTTATTCTCATTATATATCTTCATATTGTCACTAAAAATGGTTTTTTGTGATATAGGGCATGTTTTTGTGGTTATTTCAGATGAGAATATTGAAGAGGACACTGATTACTACTTGTGTCAATGTGAAGAGAGAGAAAAATTTAACTTCTCCAATTATAGATGGAGAAAAAAATGACCATCCTACTGGATCAGTGGTAGTCATTAGAACTTGCTTTAGATGATATCTTATAAAATATTCAGATCAATGGTTGTTTGAAGAGTTTGAAACGTATAGGAATATATTGCACTATTCAAATTTGATTCTTTAAATTAATATTCAATTACAAAAATATAATGAGAGGCCATTAAATAAGAAACTATGAAAAGTTTGGAAGTCAGACCACAAATCTATTCTTGATACTATCAATGTTAGAGTAGATCCTAGTGGTTCATTGGATTGAAATATGTAGGTATGTTGACTTTTCAAATGTAGACGTAATAAATTTTACTATTTTTTTTATTTTTTAGGTAGTATATATGAATTTCATTTTTAATTACTTACTAACAATTTTTTGTAAGTTAATGGTGCTAGATAAGCTTCCACCTTCACGTGATTGGCACTGTCAGTAAAAAAATTATATATTCTTGAATCTAAGAGAAGCTCAGTTAGGACATGATCAAAGCTTAGGTTGGACATAATCGAATCTCAAGAAATGAATTACAAGTTTCATTTTATGCGTGTTTGAACTTAGGCTAAAAAATTGCATTTCTTTTGTATTGAGAAGGGCATTTTAAAGGCTAAAGTGGGTGGTGGGTTTGTCGATTAGGCCTAATGGGAGGCCAAGACCCTTGTCCTAGATGTTATCTACCCCATAGATATTTTGGTAGTGTCAGTTTTTAGTCAAGAAGCATCTAAACCAAATTTTTATAACCACAACTTAAACTTTGACAACATTTATTATCAGTATTTCTGCACTCTAGAACGGTAGTGAAAATGCACTTTCAGATGGATTTGAGCATCATGGTGGTGTAATAACATGTAATTTGACTATCTAAATGTGATCAAAGTGATATATTCACAAGTGGAGGGCATGGGGGCTAAAATGCCAATTGGAGCTCAAGAAGATGCTTGTTTAATGCCAAAAAGTTGCATTTTTGGACCACTCACTACAACTTATGAAATGGATTACTCTCGAAGCTTCCTTCTGAGTGATTTAGGGTGTGATTAGAGGGATTAAAAATTTAGGGTAAGGATCTACAGTTCATAGAAATGACTTATAGATTTTTCTTTATGCATGTTTGAACATAGGCTAAATAGTTGCATTTTTCTTGTATTGGGAAGGGTGTTCTTGAGACCAGAATGGGTAGTGGGTTTGTCGATCAGGCCTGATAGGAGGTCAAGAACCTGGTCCTATATGTTATACACCTCTTAAGACATGATGGTAGTGTTATTTTTCATTTAGGAAGCATCAAAACCATAGTTCTACAACTATAACTTAAACTTTGATAACATTTATTGTCAATGTTTCCACGCTTCAAAATGGTAGTGAAAATGCACTTTCAAGCGTATTTATATGTTGTGAAAGTGTGATAACATATAATTTGCCTATCTGGACATGATCAAAGGGATAAATTCTCAAGTGGAGGTCCTAGAGGTAGAAATTCCAGTTCGAACTCAAGAAATTGCTTGTTCAATACCAAAAAAATAGTGTACTATAGGATGATCAATATCAAGATATAATCAATGCTAAATATATGTTATGGAGTATAGAAAGATATAATCTAGCAAACCAAAAGTTGTGTAGTATGATGAACCCAATCGGTGAATGTATCAACGGTTAATCTATGTATGTGCCCCCAATGGATATATAATAGCAAATATGGATATGCATAGAGGACTTGAGTCCTATAATAATCTGTGAACACTCAAAAAGAAAAAGTGAAGCATGTATGTATGATAAAAATGATTATACTATCACAGATAACATATATAATACCTAAAAAGTAGAAGTAATGCAAACATGGAAATGCATACAATCTAAAATTTATATTTTATAAGCAAATATTTGTATGTTTTTGTATTTTTTAGCATATTATATTATTTTTGTGTTTTTTTAGTATAATCTATTTACAAACAACATTAAAATGAAACTATATACAAAGATCAAGGTAATAAAAAATATGTATAGGTAAATTGTGAGAACATACTAACTGAGGAGTCTCACTAGAGACTCACTAACAAGGTGTTATGTATCAGTTAAGGGAAGAGTGACCACACATGTTGTGTAAGGAGGTATCTACGATCTATGAATCAGATGTATTGACTAATCTATAGCTGAAACTACTTGTGGAGTGGGGATATAAATTTGTAGAGCTTACTAAATAAGCCTATGAACTGTGGGGTTCTAATCTAGGCAATAATTTAGGCGACAATTCAAGTGATGGGTCCACCCCACTTGATGATGAAACTTTCGAGAGCTATAACTTTTGCACCATAGCTCCAATTGACTCACCGTTTGAACCATTGAAAATATAAGAATGAGGAGAATGTGGTGATATGGCATTGAGATCTACTCAATGAAGTTTTACCTTTGAAAACCCAAAGAAAGTGCCCCAAATTTCAATTTTAGTAGTGCAGTCTAAAAATATTAAGTTTCTAAAAATAGTAATTTCTCAAATTTTGTATTGTTGTAAATCATGGAAGTCGAACCAATTCATATCCCTTGAGATTGGTGACCTTACACATCCTCCCCCCGCATTAAAAATATGTATAAATGAAGATATAACCCAAAATGGAAATCATACATCTCTTCTCAGAGATAGGCATATGTTTGGGTCTGCAAATTTGATCAATAAAACATCTCTTCTCAAAGATAGCATTATTTGAATTGTATTGTTCTTTTTTCTTGAATTATATTTCAACCAAATCTTTTGAGTTTTGGATCAGTGGTATCAGAGTGGTTTTTCTTTAGAGTGTATGATCCCAAGGATGAGATCAGATTATATGAAGCTTGGGTGGAAAATAGAACCAATAGACTATCCACCTATTCGCTCCAAATGACTTCAAATGGTGGATAACACTGAGACATCCGATCCTTTCAATGGAAAATTACAGCTTCTCATCAACAGATGCTATAAAAATTCACTCAAATTCTCTAAAAAATCTCAATGGAAAATTACGGCTCCTCATCTGCACCCCCACATCCTTTCAGTGCCCCAACACCCTTCAAGGTTTAGGTGAATTTTAATATTCCTAAATTTGAAGGCAAAATCAATGCTGATGCAGTAGAAAATTGGTTGGATCAATTGTCATCTTATTTTTCTGTAAATAAATTCAATGATAAAGAGAAGATCACCTTTGCTCTTTTGAAAGCATCATTTCCTGTCAAAAATTGATGGGAAGTGTACAAAAAGAGATTCAGTGTAGATGATATTGGCCTTGAGGTATAACCTACCTATGATGATTTCATAGAAGCTATAAAGGAATAATACTACCCCATTGGAGCATATGATGATTTGTATATAAAGTGGCAACAACTTTGCCAAGGTAAGGAATAGTCTGTTCAAGATTACGCTGACATTTTTTATTCTCTATCAGCGAGATTGGGCATCCAAGAAAGTGAGAAACATAAGGTTCTCAAATATCATGGTGGACTACAATGGTACATATGGGGAGAAATGGAACTCTTCAATTTAGAAACCATCGGTGAGGCATACAAGTTCGTAGTGAAGATTGAGAAGAAGCATGGAAGAATGAATATGAAGAGTCAACCTTCAAAATGGAAAAGTGACAAAGAAGGGCAAACATGAGGCCAAAATTGGAAGAAAAAGGAAGGAAAGACTGGGAAGTGGTGTGATTATCACAAATCTAGAACTCACTCCAAAGAAGAATGTCGAGCCATCAAGTCCCTACTTTTTGAATCACAATCCTCAACATCTACTGCTCTACCTCATATATACCCTACAGTTGAAGAGGTTGAAGAAAAAATTATAGATGCTAAGCCTGAATCCATTTTTACTTCATCATAGACCCATGAGGAGAGGCTAGATGACAAGGAAAGGTTGTTTCACTCTAAGTTATGGGTGAAAGGTAAGCCTATGCATTTCATTCTTGATAGTGGAATTCAAAAGAATTTAATCTCTACTAATGTTGTGAAAAGTCTAAATCTGTCCATGAAGCCTCACCCAAAGCCATACATTATTGCATGGTTGAGTCCAAGGAGAAACCTCCATGTCACCCACCAATGTCTTCTCTCATATGCAATAAAACTTTTCCAAGATGAGGTCTTATGTGATGTGGTCAATTTAGATGTTTATGATGTACTCTTTGGTCAGCCATTCATGTATGATCAACATGGCATCTATGAATTAAGAACTCAAAGGATTACTCTCACTCTTGAAACATGATGCTATAGGGTACCATAGGTACCACCTTCTACATTTGTCTCTCTGATTAGTGCCAAGAAATTTGTTCTCATGGTGGTCAAGCCACAAGAATCCAAAAGAACTGATGTTGCAGCTCTGACTATACAAACAACACAACAACAAAATCAAATAGATACCAAGCTGAAGAATTTCATGACCATCCATCCACAGACTGATGGTCAGGCAGAAATGGTGAACAAGCAAGCCCTACACAGTTCCATAAATCATAGCCCATTCCAAGTATGCATTGGGAATCAAATCAAAGTACAACTACCACACTTGATGACAAATATTGATGAAATGGAGACCATTTCTTCTCAAAGAGGGAGGAATGATCCGGGCAACAATTCAGGTGATAATTCAGGCAACAGGTCCACCCCAATTGATGACAAAACTTCTAGGAGCCATAACTTTTGCACCGTAGCTCCAATTGACTCACCGTTTAAACCGTTGGAAAGCTAATAATGAGGATAACATAGTGAGATGGCATGGAGATTTGATAAATGAAGTTTGACTCTTGAAAACAAAATGAAAGTGCCCCAAATTTTAATTTTAGTAGTGCAGTCTAAACATAGTAAGATTCTAAAAATAGTAATTCCTCAAATTTTTTATTTTTTAAAATCATGGAAGTCGAACCAATTCATCTCCCTCAATATTGGTGACCTTCCACATCTTCCCCCACCTTCAAAACATGTATAAATGAATATGTAACCCGAAATAGAAATCAGACATCTCTTCTTAGAGATAGGCATATGTTTGGGTCTGCAAATTTGATCAATAAAACATCTCTTCTCAGAGATAGCATTATTTGAATTGTGTTGTTATTGTTTTTTGAATTATCTTTCAACCAAAGCTTTTGAGTTTTGGATTAGGTTCTTAGGGACCCATCTGGTAGAAGTTCTGAATGGCATGGGTGATCTATGTTATAACATGGATCTAGATGATAATGGGGTGGAGAGAATATCTATGGAATCTAAAACATGTATCTAACATAGGGGTCTCTCTAATAAAGGTCTCTGTGGGAGAGTATGCGTATGTGGTAATGTTATAGGAGTAGACCTCACATGCACCAGTGGCTCAACCAATATCACATGTTTGATAATGGAAGCTATGTGTGGAGCTATGACTGGTGGATATTGTGTAATTATCTATGGAATTAGTAAAATATACTCATAGTGAAGGCCCTCAACTATAACCACCTGATTAGCATGTATATATTTAAGACATATATGTATAGTGGATAGAATGGATTGAAGTTGTTATATC
The DNA here is from genome assembly GCA_037957365.1 of Torreya grandis. Lineage (NCBI taxonomy): Eukaryota > Viridiplantae > Streptophyta > Pinopsida > Cupressales > Taxaceae > Torreya > Torreya grandis. The sequence continues at coordinate 3,473,664 of JARHVA010001358.1, forward strand.
CAAGGCCTACCTAAGAACATGTAAAATATGTCGACACTAGGTAAAACTAATAATTTGGTGGCCACATGTGTAGGAATAACCTCAAATAGAAGTATCATCTCCTTGATGGAGCTCTGAACATGGCCACCAAAGCCATAAATAACTTCATTTGTCTGATAAATATCCTACTCTAAATAACCCAAGTGTTGTAGAAGTGTAATAATATACATGTTAATACTTGACCTATTGTCAACCATGACACTCTGGATAAGATGGCGATCGATGTAAGCTCGTACAAAGATGAGATGTCTAGTTGACACTGTAGTATGATTCACACCAATGACATTATTTAGAGGGTGTGTGTCCATCGTATGAATAGGATAAGACACTGGTGGTGGATGTGCCTGATAAATGTAATAAACCCTTGATGTGCCTATTATATCATTAATCGTATGCTTTGAAAACAAATCTGAAAATATTTTTAATGCTATCATTTCCATTGGTTGTGCTCTATAAACATCTGTAAAAATGTTCACATCAATAATATTAACATCTGTAAAATATTATATCTCATGAGCTGATGTATTTTTAATTCTTTGGAGATACCTAGCCGTATCAACCTCTTTGATGCTAAAAACATACAATTAGCATTCGTTGACAGGGGTGTTGCATTGGGGCGTTCCATGTATTTGGCCTCTTTTGCACGCATCTGAATAAAAAATGCATTGTCTTTATCTATTGAAGCATCTAGCATAGTGAATTCGTGGAATTCAGCAACAGTTTTCTATATAATCAATTCTATCAACTCTCAGTCCTCGGTGGTCTTTTAGTTTTTATAAACACCGAGCATTTAGAAGCAGTCAATGACGTCAAGAAGCACGCAATTGGACTAAATATAGATTACACTCATTGAATTCTTTTCTGTTTCCTAGCGACTCAATTGCCTCTGTTACTGCAACAATGGCCTCCATACCACGTCGTCCACATGCAGTCGTGGTGCCCTTCCCTGCTCAAGGCCATGTTAATCCTCTCATGCAATTTGCCAAGCTGTTGGCTGCCAGAGGATTTTTCGTAACTTTCGTCAACACAGACTGGACGGAACAGCGGATTTTCAAAACCCCCAAAGATTCTGCTGCCATATCCAGTGAGTTGCGGAAGCAAGGCCTGCATATTCGCTTTCTGTCTCTTCCCGACGCCCTCGCTCCGGACCATCCACGCGTGCATGCGATTGACGAGTATTTCCTGGCCATGCAAAACTTAGGCCCCGCCATGGTTCGACTCCTGCAAAGTGCCGCCGATGAAGCCCCGCCAATCACTTGTATTGTAACTGATTGCTTCGTGGCATGCACGCACCAGGTGGCCACGGCGCTGGGTGTGCCTCGCGTCATATTCTGGACTTACTGCGCTTCTGCGGCCATCGCACTCGCCAATTCTCGCCTCCTTCTCGACAAGGGATATATTCCAATCAATGGTGCGTACAACTTCCAATTTCAGGGTTTTATTGGTATATAAATATGTTCTTTCTCACTGTTGTTGATGCTCGTTTGCAGTCAAGGAAGCGAGACGACCGGAAAATCTTATCAGCTGTTTGCCGGGGAAGATTCCGCCTTTGCTGGCAACGGACCTGCAGACTTTCTTCCGAGTTGAAGACACATCCAATACCACCTTTCAGATATTTCTGTACGAATCCGAGATGCAGAACAAGGCCGATTACGTGCTTATAAACGTGTTTGAAGAGCTGGAAGGCCCCGAGGCTGCAGCGGGGCTCTCCAAAGGATACCCTGCTCTGCCCATCGGCCCCGTCTTCCTTCCCGAGTTTCTGGATGAAGACGCTAAATATTCAGTAAACATCGCTACCAGCCTGTGGAAGGAGGATCTGGACTGCCTCAAATGGCTTGACACACAAGAAGCGTCTTCCGTTTTGTATGTTTCGTTTGGCAGTATAGCAGTCATGTCGATGGCACAGCTGCATGAATTGGCCGTGGGTCTAGAGGCGAGTCAGCAGCCTTTTCTGTGGGTGGTGAGGCCTGACATAGCCGACGGAAAGTCTGCGGTGTTGCCCGAAGGATTTGAAGACAGAATTAGGGATTCTCAGCGTGGAATGCTCGTAAAATGGGCGCCTCAGTTGAAGGTGCTGTCTCATCCATCCGTTGGCGGATTCCTGACACACAATGGATGGAACTCCACCTTGGAAAGTATAAGCATGGGGGTGCCTACGATCGGATGGCCTCTGTGGGCAGAACAGTTTCACAACTGCAGATTTTCCAAAGAAATATGGAAGATCGCCATGGATTTCGAGTCTCGTCTAGAAGATGAAAGTGTGTTGGTAAGAAGGGAGGAAGTCGAGAAGGTCGTTCGCACATTGATGACAGAGCCGGAAGGAATTCAATTGAGAAAGAATGCGTTGAAGCTGAAGGAAGCTGCCACCAAGGCAGTGATGCCAGGGGGTTCCTCTTATCAAAATCTGGATAAATTTACTCAAGACATGACTGCAAGAGCCAATTCTTAGAATTCTTAAAATAAGAGCGCTAAGAACATGATCCAGAGATTGTTTTTTTGGGCTTCTGGATTCTCTTAGACTTCTCTTGCAAACAATTATTGTAAGCACGAGCTAATTTACACTAGTATCTTAAGTTCTGCGTACGATGAATTCTCCTAATGATTGCAGGTGTTTGAACCAAATAATTTATACGTGGAGAATGTTTATAGTCAAATAGATTCAATAGTTATGCAATAATTGAGCAAATGCTTCTTTAGGCTTCTTACAGTTAGGGAGGGAAATTGGATTTGCTAAACCAAAATTGTGAGATCTTCATTATCTCAAAGAAAACCCCACTACGAGTGTTTGAGAAATAAAGACTAAGGAAACCCTAAGCTTTAATATAATCTATCCCTAACCTTCTTTAACGTAATCTATCACCCCAAAATTTATCGCCCCAAAATCTAGTCATTTCTTTTCCTTAGAAGTAGGCCCATACACACAACTTTATAGACTCATTTAAGCTTATGGGTTCCTAAGTTCCTAGGATAAAGTGGGTGCTGTTCTACATTGAATAGGTGAAAAAAACAAAGAATTGAGGAAGGTCTAATAAACTTTCAACTTTAATGTATTCAAGTGTCGTATTATATGGCCATTTTGTGTTAGTTTGATTAGTAGAGACACTGTGTCTTCCTATGAAATAACTAAACTATAATGCTGACTGTAATTTCGATGTTAATTGTTTGAGGCTGAAAATCTACAAATGTATGTCAGTTAGTAGTAGTTGTTGGTTTGTTAATTTTTTTTATTTTTATTTTTTATTTTTTATTTTTTATTTTTTATTTTTTATTTTTTATTTTTTATTTTTTATTTTTCAAAATTTTAATGTTAAATTTGTAATCAAAATTTTGATTTCTATTAAAACATTAAAATTTCACATATATAGAGATATGGAAATTCTGTCAATATTTTGTTCCTTATTTAAAATATTAAATTGATATCGAAATTTTGACATAAACTATATATATATATATATATATATATATATATATATATTTTATTTCAAAATTTCGATGTCAATTTAATATTTTAGATAAGGAAAAAAATATCGACAGAATTATCAAAGCCATATTGAACATTGTTATATCTACACTTTGTATATCCTTGTTGTACTAAATGCAATAATATATGGATGCCATATTTTTTCAAATAATTCATATTCATTTTCTATAATACCACATTTTGCAACTAAGAATCTTGTATTAAAGATTATATACCTTACACAATATTTTGAGGTTGCTACATAAGGCCTTAAGGGTATGTGCATCCATCAAAGCATATCCAGAATCTAAAATTTTTCATATGTTGCAATTGCAATCATGATAGATGTGTGTGTGAAATGTGATAGTATACACAAGCCACAAGAATAATTTGGAAAAAATAGTCAACAAAATGCGGTGACATAGATTGTAATGATGTATTTAGAACGTATAGTTTTATTTTGTGTGGATTCAAAGATATTTGAAGTATGTCATAATTTGTTTGTGATATGAGTAAGTTCTTTTCTCATGCATTTATGTTAGTTATGAAATTGAGAGAAAAAAATGTTTCTGCATTAGGATATCCTATATAGATTGCATTAGTTATTCAAACAGTTCAAATAGCTTTTCTATAATGCCATACTATGAAAAAAATATTGCATTCATATTAAATCACCAATTGCATAAGGTTATCTTGACATAAATATTAAATTAATTTTTCAAACAATTAGGTTGATACATAAAGGCATGTACATCCATCAAAACATAATAAAAAAATGAATGTTTTTCATTTGTCATAGCAATAAATACCCTAATCGATATTTATATTTAAAAATATGACCACAAAATACAATCAAATGTCTTAGGTCCATGTAGTTTACAATGAAATTAATAAATCCACTAAAATTCATAATCAATGTGAATGCATGAGATCATTATAACATTTAATTTTGTTTGGTGATTTCTTAGAATTATGGACTAATATGAAAATGAGTTTCACAAATATTACACCTAATGTAGTGACATCTGAATGTTACAATTTTCCAAACAAGTTTATGGTTACATAGTGAAAAAATTCACAATTATGAGAGATTTTTAGTTTATATATATATATATATATATATATATATATATATATATATATATAAAAGTGATGATAATTTCAAAACTTTGAAACTTATTATTAAAAGGTATTGTGTATATTAAAATGGTAAATTAATTTGATAAAATTAAAAAATGTAGTGCTAATATCTTTTCATATTCACAAAACACATTTAAATGTCATGATCTTCTAATTGTAATCCATATGGCCACAGTTGTATAAAAAAATGCTAAAATCATAATAAATAATGAGATTGAAAAACTATATAGAACATAAACAAGAAATCCATGCTACATATGGGTATGTACATCCATCAAATCATGGTTTTAAATGGATATTTATTATTTTTGTAGACTAAAACATCTTGACAAATATGTACATTAAAAATATTGACTGATAAAACATAAGTAAATGTCGTAAGTCCATCACTGAAGTCCATGTTATAACCATAGTTTTTTTCAAATGCAACTAATATATTCGTAAAATTTCTTAATCAATGTGAAATCAAAATTTTATTATGTCATGTTTTTGTATGGGAAACAGGAAAGGATATTAGTGTTATGGCCTCATATAGTACTAAATTGAATAATAGATATTGCTCTTAGCATACGATTTTTTTGGTCTTCTAAATAGAATTTGTGTTGCATAGCTAAATATTGAAAAGTAGTGGAGGTTTTTAACTGAGGATAAGATATATTTAGACATAAATACTCTTGAAATTCAGCACTACATACTAAAAACAATATATTGATATGTACAATTAATTTAAGAAATGTCAAAAAGGTTAATACCTAACTCTAAAATGTAAATATTATTGACAAGAAACTATTGGTCATAATAATTATGACTCATTTGCTTCCAAATTAATAGTCACCATAGGCTCAACAATTTGATAAAAATTATAATATGTTCTCCATTCAATGTGTTTAACCAAAAAAAGGAAAAATTTAGAACTCCCTGAATCATGGATTTGTTCAAATCTAAAACAAAAATCAAGTGGGATTTGCATAGCCAAATTTTTTAGTTTTCATTTTAAATTCAGATTGGAGGTCTAAGCTTGTGAGAATAGTTGTTTGAGATTTAAATAACTATGATAAGAATGAGAGTGGGGTCAAAAATGAGCAATAAAGTCTTAAGGGAAAGAAGACTCTTTAAAAATGTGAATTAGGCCTACTAGGTCTTGTAGCCCTACTTGGGAAAATTGGAATATAGGTACAAGGAATAGTTGGGGCATTCAAGAAAGGTTGGTTGGCATGTTTGAGGATAGGGTAGGAGGTTGAAAGCTATCGGATTTGAATCTGAGTGTATATAGATAAGGTAGATAAAAATAGGCATAGACAAGCCTAGAAGTTACATTGAGAGAGTGAAACAAGATTGATTGCAAAAGAAGAGTTGAGATTTTAGAGTGAGTTGAACCTTGAGAGGTGATTGAGGTGAGTATCAGAACCCTGAGGAACCATAAGAGAGTGAACTAGTGTTGAAAAGAAGAGATTATAGTGAGGAAGTCCATGAACCTAGTAGAAAAGAGGAAGGATAAAACATTGAGCCAAGTCAGTTTGGAATGAACATTGCAATCATAGGTATCAGAGGCAAATGTTTTAAAAAGGTTTGTAGATGATCATATTTTATGTACACCAGAACCTATTGGTATTATAAGCCCAATACAAGAGAATAGAGTATGAAAGATTGTAAACAATTTTTTTTTTAAAGAGTATGAAAAATATTCAAAATCAGAAAAAATTATTGAACAATATACTACCATAATTACACATAAATTTTAAAAACATTCAATAGATTGCAATGTTTAAAAATTAAAATGTTGAACAATATATGTATGTATATTATATCCATAAAATTCATAAAGGTGTATAAAAATGTGAACACAATACAATATCCATGGTCAATGAAATATATGCATAGACAACATGCTAAAAAACTATTATATACACCCTAAATTCGTCAAGAAACCACATATATCATGTCTTTTCATAGTCCTTTCACAAGAGACTTTGACTGGAGAATATGAGCCTTGTTCACATTAGCCATATCGTATTATTTTACTTACCTTGGTCTTGTTTCATGTTTGATTTACCTTTTTTCTCATTCCCAATCATCCCAAACTTTTCAAATGGTCATTCCACATCATCTAGGTCAGATTTCCTTGGCCAATCCTACCCCCCTGGTCTTAAGCCTATAAGATAAGAGCACTAAAATTTGACTATAGCTATGGACCCTAGGGTGACCTATTTTTAGTGCTCCTATCCAATTGCATTTTTGAGTCCTAATGGTCAGGCTCCCTTGCTTAATGAGTCCCAAGCCCTTCTTAACTTCATCTTTAAGTTTAGTTTGTCTTTCTAATGTTAGCTAAATGTGAATAAAAGTTCCCAAATTAAAAACAAAGAGTCTCCTATATAAATTACTTCATAAGGCATTTATATCTAGCACTTACTACTTTGGCACAATACATAACTAAAAATCAATCAATAGTATAGTTCAGCATTCTGCATCACACATAGATTTACATACTTGATCAAAGAGGGGCCTAAGAGAAAGTTCATTCTTTCATCTATCATGTGTGTTTATTATGCAGGTTCCCTAAGGGAGAAATACATTTATTTGAGACCCTAGCTTGAGGGTTAATGTAGGAAGTAATCAGGACAATAGGGGTTCTAGATAGTGCGATCATACTTCCCCTTACCCAGTTTTTCCTCCTTTTGGTTTTGATGTATTTGTTGTTTCATGTGTGTAGATGGACCCTGGGTTTTTGAATATTTAAAATATCTCTACAAGGAACTCCATTGACATTCAGGATTCAAAATTTCACATGCAAGCTCACACAGGGACAACGGATAAAACTCAAAAAACTTAGATCTTTGTGACTAGTTTGGACAATAGTGGTAGGACTTGGACTATAACACCAGACCCCAAAGTGTCCTATTTTTAATGTTCCTATCATTTTTACCAAAAAAAAGATAGATCCTAATTCCTGACATCTTCCCAGTCTTATGTAGTAGTTTTTCAAGCTTTGAAATAGTCATCTCAATCTACTTTTCTAGATAAGTTACTTTTCTTCCCCATGTAATTAATTTGATCAAAATATGTATTCTACCATATTAGATTAGATTTTTCCCCTTACTCCAGACACTTTATTGATTAGGAACTAAACACTAGTTTCCCAAAAATAATAAAATGTTTGGTGACCTGTCTTACTTTGAACAAAATCTAAAAACCCTAGGTACACTTAGGGTTTTTCCTTTATATTTTATGCAAAAATTTAAATTTAAAATTTTGATTTTTTTATAAATTTTTTTGCATTAATTTTATTCACATATTGTTTTAGAATATAAATTATTTCAATAATTTTCAAAAATTCTAAAACCCCAACCCAAAACCCTACATTTCCAAACTAGGTCATCAAACCCCAAGCCTTCCTTATAATTTTAGATAAAAATTTTGGAATTTTTGCAAATTGTTTAAAGTGTCAAAAATATTTTCAAAATCTCTATTAGTAGTTATTTTATGCAAAAATTCAATTTCAAATTTCTGAATTTTTACAAATTTTTATGCATTCATCTTATTAAAATTTATTTTTAGAATTTAAATTATTAAAATAATTTTTAAAATTTATAAATAACCCCAACCCAAAACCCTATATTTCCAAACTAGGTCCTCAAACCCCAACCCTTCATAACAATTTTGGAATTTTTGCAAACTATTTGGAGTATCAAAAATACATTCAAAATATCTATGTTAATACTTATTCTTGCATTTATTTGCTTAATATTAATTTTACATATTCTCTTTGGTGAAATAAATAAAATGGCCACTAAGGCACTTCTTCTCTCTTATCCCATAGATCAATTTCTAATTTTTCCTCATAATTATGACAATAAATGGACAAATTAAAAAAATTACACACTAGCTAAAAAAGTGGAAATTGATTTCATTTACAATGAAGATAATTACTATTATTTCAATGAGGAATATGATGATACATATGAAAGTGATAGTGAAGAAAAAGTAGATGCATATTCTTATCTCAAACCTATCTCTTTTCTTCCCTCTTCCAATGAAAATAATTTTGATAAATGGGAAAGGTACTTTTCAACTCATTCTCCTATTCACAATGCATCAAATGAAAAAAAAATAGTAATGCATTTCCAAGTGAATCTCTCATTGGTGATAACTTGATTCCATTTGAACCTGATCTCTCTCTCTCTCTCTCTCTCTCTCTCTCTCTCTCTCTCTCTCTCTCTCTCTCTCTCTCTCTCTCTCTCTCTCTCTCTCTCTCTCTCTCTCCTCTCTCTCTCTCTCTCTCTCTCTCTCTCTCTCTCTCTCTATACTTCTATGTTCAAATTACAATAATATAAACACAATAGAATCAAAATTCTAATGCATATGTCAAATGATCCATCTCATTTCCTTAACTCTACTTTGTAAAAAGAATGTCTAAATGATAACTCTCTTACTCTTCTCATATTGCAAATGGAAATAATGTATACACTTCATCCATGGATAACATAGATGCACATAATATTCCAATTTCACATGATAATTTATTGCATATTTAAAAATATATATATATATTCTTTTACACCTCTCCCTAGTGAGAATGGAAGTGATAATGAGTATGATAGTGAACATGCAAATGAATATGAAAATGATAGTGTCTATGAAATTTTTTTAATTATGATAATGCATAGAATAATGATGATTATTATGTACAGAGTGAAGAAAAAAATGCATCTCATATTTTTAACTCTTCTCTAACTCTTTTCAAACATCATGCACTACAAAATGTTGTTTCTAATTTTATTCATGATTCTATTTCAAATGATACACATATTAATGAGAAAATCACATCCTTTACTCAATTAGAATGTGATTCACTAAAACATAAAGATACCAATGAATCTCCCAAGCCACCCCCTACTACAATAGCACCTGTTTCTCACTCTTCACCTAAAGATAATGGTAGCCCACATACCTATACTAAGGTCTATGTTACCATTCCTCTAAAGGTTCAAGTGAGCACACCCCTTCTCTGTGATCCAATTGCTAAATGTAGCATTCCCATGGTTAAAATTAAAGATCAAATTTAATGATTAATTGAACCACTTCAAGGTGCTAATATGTCATCCTAAGATATTATTTATTTGATGCATGTAGTTGATGAATTACAACACCAAGTACATCTCCTTACCTTGGAAAACAAGGCTTATAAGTCTTGGATGGATGTCAATGATTTATATGGCATCCCTCTTTTGAAGACATTTGTAAAAGCTTCATTGCCTAAGCATTTCTAGATACCATCATTGCCTCACTTTGATGGAACTGGAGATCCATTCATATACCTTCAAGCCTTTCATAAGGCTTTGTGATCTCATGTGAGTCCTTCTAATCAAGTTGTTCCAGCAGACACTAGTGGGTAATGCACATAATTGGTTCTTTCATCTACTCCTTGTTGGTTCCTTGCATGCATATGATGATTTAAAGGATTCATTTACCATATATTACATATAAAACATGGGCCCTCATGTTACATATGATAAACTTTCCACATTGCATCATAATACTTCAGATCCAGTTAGTGATTATATCTTTTGATTCAAAATGCATATGTTAAGATTGATATATAAACCAACAGATTTAGAGATTCAACATATCTTTATTAAGGGGCTTCACTAACCTCTCCTTGAGAATATATTATATCAGACAGAGTCCTCTTTTAGGGACTTATGTTATACAGTTCTAGCCTTGGAAAATAAATTGGGACTGATTGAGGTAGATTTAATTGTTCGAATTACTCTAGATTTCACAACAATACCTCCATCTATAGCTCCTAGCACATAGCATCCAAAATGTCCTAAACAAGATAAGAGACCTCAACTAGAAAGTCAACCAATTAAAAATAGAGAGCCAATTTCTAAAGCACAACCTATGGTATGCACTACAGAGAACAATAACAAGGCACCATTATAGTTTGATTTAGAGCAAGATATCCCATGTGTCATATTATCATCACTACTAGATAGGAGGTTAATTACATTACCTTCTACTCATCGATGATATCCACATATCTTACATAAAAAACCACATCAGCCCTTTTGTAACTATCACTATATCTATGGACATAAATATAATGATTGTTATGGAATCAAAGATTACATTAATAGATGTGTTGATAATAACATCATAGCATTCACACAGGCGGCACCGAGTTCTCCTCTGTCATGGATTCCTAGACCTCATTCCTCCATGGCTAAGCTATCACATGAAATTCCTTCATCAAAATCATCAGTTACTCATTATGAGAGTAATATAGCTTCTAAGACAGAGCCTCATAGAAGATCTCCTATTTCACACCTATTCAGAAGGTTTAGAAACTGGTATAGTGAGAGCAACCTACATATAGAATTGTAGTCCAAGGAGTACATAGTGTAGTTCCATATACATATCCATCACAATTATAGACATCATAGTATAGTACCTCTCCAGAGAGATATTCACTACTACTGAGTTTTTTTGGTCCTTTCTCATGTAACAACCTGCTATGGTTATGATTAGATGAACCCATCATCATAAAGTACTGCTCTAGAGACATTCACTATGACCAAGATTTTAGGGACCCCATTTCACATAACAACCTACTATGATTGATATTATATGATCCCCAATCATAGGTTATAGTTCCAGCTCGATCTATTCCTTAGACATATACATCACAACAGAGGCCATAGGGTGTTATTTCATGTAACAATCCACTACAACTATGAATAGATGAGCCTTATTTACAACAAATAGATTTAATTGCACATCTAGTAAGGTTACATTTGATAGAGTCTCCACGCATATATATAGTTAGTACACAATAAATAGTAGCAGATATAGTGCATGTTTCTACATAGTATGAGTAGTATGGGCACTATGTTCAGTTGGCCATCAAGGTTCAGATAGTAAAACAATACACATTCATACTAGTATCATTTCATAGCTTCACTTCATGGGGTAACAATGGAACCAAAGGGCCAGTATTTTTTATTCTTCATCTACCTACTCAAAGGGATTGGACAGACAATCCAAACATCACTTAACACATGCATGATTACATATCTTCACTTAATAGGTGATGATGGAGCCAAAGGGCCAGCCTTTGCATTCTTGAGCCACTCTTAGGGAAGTGATATACACAGAGTGCTATCTTACATCTCCTTTTACTGACAATTAACATTCTTATTTCCAAATATCCATCCCTAGCCAAATTGCATTAGCTAAATCCCAATCTTACCAATATCCCATTTTATGAATCTTAAACCAACTCACTTTATCAAATCAATTTAGAAATTACCAAAATAACCAAATTTCTACTCACATATAACTCAAAATCAAAACTACCATCACACTTATCAACAAAAATCAAATCACATATCCCCAAATACCACTTTACTAAAACATATGCAACCTCAACATCAAGTTAAATCAACTATTTCTAATCAACCATTTGCAATAAATATACCAATCTATTCCAAAATCCATAACACGTTACACCTGCACCCAAAATCAAACCAACATCCATATATATATATAAAGCATTTTCAAAAACATATACACCATATCAAATAAAATCAATCATGAATGGGTGTCATGCCCTCACTCTCAGTCTCACTCTCCCCACCAGTACGAGTCCCATGAATCCACTCTAGCACTCGATGGACATGTACCTCCTCGAGCTCCCAAATGTCTCTCATGATGACTCTCTCACTCCAATAGTGAACCATGATCCTCATGCAAGTCTACATACCACCTTTGAAGATGTATGTATTCATCCATAATCCTTGTTCTCACCAATACAAAATTAGGTGGGGACATCCTATGCTTATCCAGCTCAACCCTTAGCTCATCTCTCTCTCCTACTACCTCTAACATATGTAGCTATCACTATAGAATCCCTATCAAATAGATGATCATGAATACCAGCTGTAATCGGTGCTCTCTCTATCAATCCCTCCTTCACCACATCATCAGGAACATATTGTGTGAGATCTTAGAGTGTAGACTCAATGGTGATCTCCTAGTAGTCATCATCTCTACTCCCCACCCCAACATGTGCCTCATCCTGCACACCTTCCACTCCACCTGTAAATAAAGTAGGGAGTTACATTAGCTATATAATTTTAAAAACAAACTAACAGCAAAAATTTATACACAAAATAAATGAAATTGTTGATTACCCTCCCATTATCTAGATCAATTGAGGATCCTCATACTCTAGAGCATCTACTCCATCAATAATTATAATGGATCCCCACTAATACCACATATACCATGCAGTATGTGCATCTATACATCCAACATCATCCACATTAGGAATGTCTATAGCCACATCCTATGCATCTAAAGGTAATGGTGCTAGCTCAACCTTCAGGGGCCTTGCACAAGTTCCTCCCCTTATTGGTACCCACACACACTCCTCATCCACATCCATGCTACCTAGGGCTAGTTCTATGGTACCCAAAATTGTCTAGTCATACACTCATATTAAAAGTTATCATACACTCAAACTCAATAGTCATGTATCCAAAAGCTAACCCTCATATACTGTAACTACACTCCATCCTTGGCCCCACCTAAAATTTTTTATGTAAATCCTCCATATAATGTCACCAGCCACCAATCTATCTAGCACCCACCTATAATGATCCATCCTAGGGGATCAATATAGCTAATTTACTCATCCACCACTCTCTAAATGGCTATGGAGGTGCCCACTTCTCCCTCGATAATCCTATTAGCCACACAACCACTATGTGCTCATAAGCCCAAAATACAATAACATCATTGCACTCAATCTACCACTAAATGCCTCATGTACTTGTATAGATCCCTATATAGGTGGGCTAGCATAGTATTCCCACACAAGAATACAGTGCCATATACCTCAACACTAAGCAAAATCCTATGCATCTTATATGCAATAGACACTCCACTTCCATCCACAACAAAAAATGATGCCAACAACACAACCAACCACTTCCTCAAGCACAGAATAGGTAGACTACATAACAAATGATAATAATGCATCACCATCACTCCCTCTTTGATGTATACCTAAGGGCATACCAATAAAATATAAAGATGCACAATCAATATCATCAACACCCATGTCATCTTGCAATGTCACATGCCATCCACTAACTAATAAATGCAAAATGCAATACACATCCTCTAGATTCATAGTAATCTCCCCTATAAGAAGCCAAAAAGTACATGCATTTGCATTCCACCTCTCACATAAAGAGGTAATCAGATATCTATACCATTTCACTATGAATAGGTCACACACATGACCCAACTCTACCCTATCCATGATAGTTCTCTCATCAGTAGATAATGGTAATAGCCTCAATCTCTCCATTACCTAGCCCTTGTAGAACTCTCTCATCCACACCTCACCCTAAAAAACACCAAAAAAAATATATCAATCGACAATGCCAAATCAAAATCCAAAATAGAAGAACAGTCAATAACAAATCAACATCAATAAAAAATTAAGCCTCCAAGACGACAACACTAGGTATAGGACAATAATGCTACATAAGAGCACTACAACCTAGACACGAGCATTTTAACCTAGATAGTAGCACTAGATGTAGGATAAGAGTGCTGAAACTATAGAAATTTTTCCTAGTACACTTTAAATAGCTCAAAAGCACCAAAAATAGGCTTCAAAATAGATAAATATCAGACGTTTCAACTACTTATCAGGGTAACATCACCACTAGTGTGAACCTGGGCTGCTAACTGCTCAAACTAGGTCACGATAGGTGCTCATCTCCTTAGCATTTTCTCACTTCAAGTGATCAAAATATCAACCTAGTCAAAGCACAAATGAATCAAGAATCATTCCAAGTTTCTATATCAACCAACTTTTTCATTCAAAGTAAAAGACTATTTTGACCATAACTTGAACCACACAATTCCATATTTCAAACTATTTCTTTCAACGAAATCATGACAATGATACCTTTAACATAATGAAATATTTTCTCTCTTACTACTTCATTTGCCTACTACGATAAACACATATCTATATTCATTTTATACTTAGACACACACCTTGATTATCACTAATCAAAACTTGTTCTACTTTCAACAATTCCATCTAATCAATCAAATAACCTCTCAAGCTATTCACAACAAGCCAACCTTGTTTCTACTTATGCCACTAGTCATCACTTTTGGCTCAACCTCCTCTATCACAAATTTTATCCCTCTCCACATAAGGGGGGCATCATTCCTACTATTCCTATTTCTATACCTACCTATCATGCTCATCCACTCTCATAAGTAGATACACCATGGTTCGTACACATCTAGCAGTAAGATAATTAGGTTCAACTCAGATCAATCGTAATATATAGTGATTCAGATAACATGGGTTACTCAACATTATTCAAGATATTCAGAAGGATATACCTTAATTTTATAGATACACAAACTATTTAGATATAGTGGTTTAGATCATATGAATCCATAATGATTTCAGCTTACATGTACACAAACTATTCAGATACAGTGATTTAGATTATATGGATTCACAATAACTTTGATATCGATTCAAACTCAAATACCAGATTTGGGGGCATGTACATTACTACATGTCTCACACATATAGCTTCATACAACATGACATAGTTACAAGACCAGATAGTAGATTATAGGCATAGTGTAGAGCATAATGTTTTGATCTCTAGTTTTTTACATGGGGAATGGCACAATAGGTCATATCACATATGGTTATACATATTTCTATATTATACATATGCATCACTCACATACTATATTTGGGGGCATGGCACAGATGTTCATGTTATTCATCATCCAAGATTATACAGATGGATTGGCAAGACATACCATTCTCTTCTTGCACATTGACCAAATTTTCAAATTACACCTAGTGGTACCTAGGTTGTCACTAGATTGGACTGCATAGTTGTCTACAGTGGTTAGTCCATTATATTACCCAGACTTAGACTACACGAGTTTGTGTGGGATAGAGGATAGACATTGGTTTTGGGCCTCCAAGCATTTCTCAATTCTAGTTCAGATATTCAGAGTGGGGGCATCATAGATTTTGCTATTCACAACATATATATTCTATACACACATTATAGATTACATGAGTTTATCTAGGATAGAGAACAAACATTGGTTTTGGGCCTTTGAGCATTCCTCATTTTCATCCAGATTCAACATAGGGGATAAGCCTTGCCTTTCTCCATGTTATATGGGATTCCACTTTCATATTTAATATAGGGGGATCCATTTCATGGATTTTTTCTTTCTCTAAGAACTATTCAGCTTTCCATCG
This sequence comes from Torreya grandis, assembly GCA_037957365.1. Taxonomy (NCBI): domain Eukaryota; kingdom Viridiplantae; phylum Streptophyta; class Pinopsida; order Cupressales; family Taxaceae; genus Torreya; species Torreya grandis. Next base: position 3,489,635 of record JARHVA010001358.1, read on the forward strand.
ACTTCCCTAGTCAGGAAGTGAGTTGGACCCTTTTTAGCACATTTATCTCCACACAAGTAGGTTTAGGTATGCATTTTCTTTTTTTTATTTTACTCTAGTACTTCATTTTATTACATCACTAGAATAAAAAGGGGGAAAATGTATACACCCTAAATATGTCAAGTAACCAAACATATAATGTATTTTTATAATCCTTTTAGAGGAGACTTTGACTAGAGAATATGAGCCTTGTTCACATTAGCCATTTCTTTTTATTTTACTTATTTTAGTCTTGTTTCATGCTTGAGTCACATTTTTTATTATCCCTAGTCATCCTAAGCTTTTCAAACGATCATTCCACCTCAGTCAAGTTAGATTTCTAGGCCAATCATATCCCCCTGGTCTCAAGCCTATAAGATAAGAGCACCAAAATTGGACTATAGTGCTAGACCCTAGGGTGCCCTATTTCTAGTGCTCTTGTTTAATTGCATTTTTGAGTCCCAATGGTTAGTTCCCTCACTTAATGAGTCCCAAACCCTTCTTAGCTTCATCCTTAAGTTTTGTTTATCTTTCTAATGTTAGCCAAATGCGAATAAAAGTTCCCAAATTCAATATAAAGAGTCTCCTATATAAAGGACTTCATAAGGCATTTTATATCTAGCACTTAGTACTTTGGCTGAGTACATAACTAAAAATCAGTTAATAGTGTAGCTCAGTATTCTGTGTCACACAGGTTTGTATGCTTGATCAAGGAGGGGCCTAGGTGAAAGTTCATTCTTGAATCTAACATGTATGTTGATTATGCACGTTCCGTAAGGGAGAACTACATTTGATCTGAGACCCTAGATTGAAGGTTAATGTAGGTAGCTATCATGACATCAGGGGTTCTAGATCATGTGATCATACTTCCCTTAACATAGTTTTCCCCCCTTTTACTTTTGATGTATTTGTTGTTTCATGTGTGTAGACGGACCCAAGGTTTTGAAGATTTAAAACAGCTCTACAAGGAGCTCTGTCGACATTCAAGATTCAAAATTTTGTAGGCAAGCTCACATAGGGACAATAGACAAAACCTAGAAAACTCAAATATCTATGACTAGTTTGGATAATATCAATAAGACCTAGACTATAATGATAGATACCAAAGTGTTCTATTTTTGGCGCTCCTATCCTTTCACCAAAAAAAAGATAGATCCTGATTCTTGACATCTTTCCATTGATATGCAATAGTTTTCAAGATTTAAAAGAGTTTTTAAATCTACTTTTCTAGATAAGTTACTTCTCTTCCCTATGTAATTAATTTGATCAAAATCTATATTCTACCATATTAGATTAGATGTTTTCCCTTACTCCAGACCCTTTATTATTTAGGAACTAAACACTAGTTTCTCCAAAATAATGGAACAACTATACATTAAGCCATATAGGCATACAATAAAATGTCATAAGACATGATCTTATAATCATCAAAATGCATCACTCTCTTTTCATTTCTTATTAAATCCTCTCATTTGGATGCCTTCTCTCAACGAAAGGTCTCTGAGTGGATTGTCAACAAGTCCTCTTTGGCTTCAAACTTGCTTGTAGCTCCAATTATTCATATACAAATAATGTTATAAATTGTATATGTTGTAACAAGATTCTTAAAAAATTAACATGTTAAATTTTTAAAATGATAAAAAAATAATTCACAAGTGTACTTACTGCAATCTGGTAGTTATGGTCAATTTGAGACTAGAACTCAATAAGGTCAATGAGAACTTCACATTGATGAACAAGAGTGTGAAATGGATTACTATTATGAGTCAGTGACCTGATCTTAATGATGGAAGGCATAGGTCCATACAAATGTATATATACATACAAAATAAAAATTCAAAATTAGCTCATAAACTAAATCATTGAAATATAATATAAAAAATTTCAAATTAGATTGTCTAACTATACCATGCCACCCATGGTAATCATTTCAATAAGACCAGAAGACATCACCAAAGGAATTTGCATAGATAATTGTTTTGTGAGTCCAGTATTTACACAAGAATAGAGTATAATTAAAAAACACATGTCCATATTTATAATTAAATATTATGTGATATATAACTGGATCATGTACATCAAAGATTTGTTATGAAGATGAAATCAAAGCAATAACACCTATATTTGTTCCCTCCCTAATAGAAAATAGAGTGTCTTCTATGGTCATCAACTAAACATAAAAAAATATCATTGTCAATCACTTAAAAATGCACACACACACACACACACACACACACACACACACACACACACACACACACACACACACACACACACACACACACACACACAAAACATATATGTACAATGAACAATAACATTAATTAATCATTATAAATTACCTCTACATATGTATAAACCATAGGCACACTTTGAGTAACACACGTGTTTTTCTGGAATCCACAAAATTGTTGCAACATAAATAAAATTTATATTCATCAAATTATAATTTAAATTGTACAAATATTTTAAATTTACAAAGTTTAACATTTTTTTTTGTAATAAGTAAAATACTAAACATACCTAGAAAGTGTTAGCCAAGGTGACTAGATGAAATGTAGATGGCTAAAATATAAAATTATCAATATCATCTAGGCCCATAGAAAAGCCATTGTTTGTGGACTGCATGAAATCCTCCTCATCCTCATCAGGTCCAGTGAATTTAACACCACATGATTTGCATACATAAGCTCGTCATGTAGTAGCACTAGACAAAGCCTCACCATGTCCATCTTCCCTATGAGGAGCATGATAAACTTGGATCATATGCTGGATGAAGGTGTTAGTATGTTCCTTAAGCACATACAAGGTATCAATCTCTATAGTCTCCTTGACTATAGAGGTTAAAGTCTCAAGATGATGGGGTTTATCAATATGTGCTCTCACTAGATGATTAGGTGCACATCGTGCCCCTACCATATTTTATGTAGAGCCATTTCCCCTGCCCTAAAACTCTAAGAAATCAAAATAATTTGGAATTTCTGATATGGGCAACAATTCAGATGATAATTCAGGTGATGGGTCCACCCCAATTGATGACGAAACTTCTAGGAGCCATAACTTTTGCACCATAGCTCTAATTGACTCACCGTTTGAACCGTTGGAAAGATAATAATGAGGGGAACATTTTGAGATGGCATGGATCTCAAATTGATCAATTTTTACCCCATAAAACTCAATTGAAGTGTCCTAAATTTTAATTTTAGTAGTGCAGTCTAAAAATAGTAAGTTTCTAAAAATGGTAATTATTCGAATTCTGTATTGTTGTAAATCATGGAAGTCAAACCAATTAATATCCCTCGATATTGGTGACCTTCCACATCCTCACCACACCTTCAAAACATGTATAAATGAAGATGTAACCCAAAATGAAAATCAGACATCTCTTCTCAGAGATAAGCATATGTTTGGGTCTGCAAATTTGATCAATTAAACATATCTTTTCAGAGATAGTATTATTTGAATTGTTTTTTTCTTGTTTCTTAAATTATGTTTCAACCAAAGCTTTCAAGTTTTGGATCAATTTCATCCAACACAAACTCACAATACAATTTTCTTAGAAAATAGAGTGGGACCTCATTATTATTTTTAAGTGGGTGATCAAAGACCATCCACCATCAGTCCCAAAATTTTTATTTAAGCAAATCATGAGTGCACCAATGGATTGGAATATATTTGAATATCACATTAAGTGACACTACAGTCTTCCCATCAATGAATATGGAACAAATTTAGGCTTTGGTTATGTGTTTATCTTTCATATTAGTTTTTGATAGTTTTTTAGAATAACATGTCATATATATGCTTCTATAGTCAACCCACCTATCAATTTGACCCATTAATGACTCAACTTGATCTACTAATATATGTATTTTTTGTTCTAGGGATATTCGGTGGGGGTTTTTTGAGTGTGGATCCCTTAATGACCTAATCAAATTCCCAAGTTTGAGCTTATTTTCTACTATCTAGCTTGCTAAATCCTATTGACTACTTTGGGGGGCTTGAGGAACTACATGAGTGATAAGAGGGTTTTGAGAGGGAGGAGGGTTAGGAGGGTTTTGTATATGAGGAGGGATTAGATGGTTAGGAGGGATAGGAGGGTTTTGGCGGTCAGGTGTTGGCACATTATCCATTTTACGTGAATATGTATGCACTACAAAACATAAAAATATAAATAATTTCAAGAAAAATACAATAAAATTGAAAAAACTAGGGTTTAATTGCACTAAAACATGTTGGCTTACCTATACTTTAGCATGGCATTATCAAATCAAATGGTGGGTGGCTCCAAAATGTGAAAATTTTCTTGCTCAAACTTATTACTCTAAAACCCAGGTTCATTCTTCTTTTGTTTACAATTTCTCTTGTGTGAAATGCCAAATGATTTGACTTTCACTTTTTTTTGTTTTATTATATGAAAGATGCATATGTGGTTTTTATGAGTGCACATTTTTTACGTGTATGTGATTTAGCCTTGGTAACCATTGAGGCTAAGTTTAAGAACCACATACATGATTCTAATAACTGCATATGTGGAACAGTTGTTGCGGGAGGAGGGGGGGAGTGGAATTATGCCCAATTTTTAGCTCCTCAACTATGTGCATACACCCGTGATTCATGCATAACCTTTGATAGTTACACATCTTGCATTACCTACCTTTCCTACAACACAATCCTTATGCAAACTATTTCTATTTTACTTGCTAAGGTGTTGCATTTAGAGTAAGGTATACCAAAAAGTATGTAACTGTTAGATTTCAAAGTTTTGCATCACAATCCATTAACACATGATATTTCATCATATCCTCTACTTAAATGAATTATAGCTCCTAAATTTACACTATATAAGAGTAAAGGAAATCTAAAACAACATTTCAGATCTTCTCATGCAACAAGTTTGGTTTATGCTTGTAATGACAAATTGTTAACCAAATTGTTCCCAAGAATCTTAAAATTTTATACCTTGTATTAATTTTATGATTTATGAGTCCAATTAGTCAAAACATTCAACCCACAAGTAGATCAATTTATTAAGTATTTTTCAATCAACATTGTCAAAAAGCTTTCCTATGCACAAATTTCTAAACTTAATCAAGGACTTAATGATTTTATTAGTGATTATGCACTATGTTACATATCTATGATTGTAGATAATAAATTACAAAGTTTTTTCAAAAAATATTTACTTATACTTTTATATGAGTCAATTATTTTCAAAAAAAATAATTTATTTGAAGAACTTTATCACATAATAAAAGAAATAAAATTCATATTTCTCATTTTGAACAAGCTCAAATATGTACCCACATCTACTTTAATTTCCACAATAAATCTATAATGCTTACTTAAACGAGTCTATAAATTTGTGTATAGGCCTACTTCTAAGAAAAATAAATGCTTGCAAGTAATTTACACTATGATACAACTGGATGTTTTTTTTTTAAGGGGACAAAGTAGATCTTATATTATCTAAATTGTTGAGATGTGCTACATTAAAGGTTATGGATTCCTTAGTCTTTATATCTCAAACACTTGCATTTTCTTTAGGATTATAAATATCTCACAATTTTGGTTTAGCAAAATTCAATTTTCTTCCATAGATTGTAAGGAACATTAAAAAAAAGTATTTTCTTAATTATTTCATATTTATTTAATTTATTAGATTATAAACATTCTTTACATATAAATTAGTAGTTGTTTTTAAAAGTGTACGGTATATCAAAAGAGATGTAATTTTATGTTTTTGTAAAGTAGGGTTTTGTAAAGTGAAATATAAATTGTCAGTATTATCTCACTCAAAATTGATGATCATTGATTGCATCTCATTTTTTATGCACGAAACATTAAACATCAATAATTTAATATTAATTTTAATAATTTTTTCATATATATATATATATATATATATATATATATATATATATATATATATATATATATATATATATATATATATAACCATTATTCCCTTAAATTTTATGTTTTTTAGCTAACAGGGATAAATAAGATGCTTTTAAAGATAGGCTTCAATTGTGGTTGCCTTTTTTTTAGGGGTTCAAGTATGGTATTTCCATATATTCTTATGCTTGATGTAATTTCTCCAAGAGTCCATATATTTGAAACATGGATGAATAGAAGTTAGAAGATAGATTTTGGGACCTCGATATCTTTTTCAAATATTAGTGACATTGTAGCGTTGATTCGAGCCTCACATTGGATGTGAAGCCCAATCATGATGATTGTCTTTGTCCACCCTTGACAATAAAAAATCTCCAATCAAAGATGTTACGACCCTTTATGTTGTGGATTGGATCAGATCCATGTAAATCTAACATATGCCTTGAATTTAGTTCTAGTATGATATGGGCCTTTTGGTGTATGATATCCCCTCAAATATCTTGTCATCAACCTTCACCATCACCACCCCACTCACCTTGAAATCTTTTACCACTTGCATGTTTTGTATAGCCTTACCCTTCCTCACTACATTGTCCTGGTTCAAGCTCATCATAGAATAAAACATCTCCGCCCTGTATTGCTGATTACCACACCATATAAAAAAACATACAATCTCATTTTCCACTACCATTTTAACCAGAAATATAAATTTATTATTACTTAACACTTTATACATAAAAAATTAAACCTGACCAACAATCATAATTTTCAAATAAATTACTTCTAATTTAAAATCTTTCGTTTTATAAAACCTACTTTATGAAAATAAAAAATTACATCCCCAACAAATAGCTGATAAGGTTTTCCAGTCGTCGCGCTTCCTTGACTGCAAATGGAGCATCAACAACAGCAAGAAAGAACATTTTTATATACCAAAATAGCCAAGAAATTGGAAGTTCTACGCACCATTGGTTGAAAAACGACGTCATTAACTACTTTTAAATGCTCGGTGTTTATATGACCGAGGACTAAGAGTTCAGAGAATTGATTAAATAGTTGCCGTTCACGATTCTAGATGCTTCAATAGATAAAGATAATTTATATTTATTCATATTCACGGAGGGGCCAAATACATTGAACGCGCCAATACAACAGACCTGTCAATTAGGGTATCACTCACATTCAACTTAACATAATTTATGGATTTATTTTAATCTTCAAGATTTGATTTGTCCAATAGATTACATTGCGTCTGATATAGGCTACCGAAAAATTTGATTGTATCATACCGCAGAAAGATGAAAATACAATATGACCATCAAATTTAATCCATGATTGGAAGGCAACATCTCTCGCTTATATTTACAACTATACATTTTAATGTTTCATTCACTGTATTTTATAAGTGATTGTTGACTCCTTTCACAAGGCCTTTTTTTTTTACTTAATCTATTTTTTAAGTTTTACTTTGTACTCGAATCAATTTAAATGAATGCATATTTAATTTTTTATGTCTTCGTTGATGGAAAGAGATAACTAAGCTAAAATAGAGTAAATAAAAAAATCGAATATAAATTAAATTTTAATATTAACAATTTACTTAATCTAATGACGAATGAAAATGATGGTGTGCAACAAACCCAATATTTGATTGGTTTATAATTTCATACTATTTATTTGACACAAAAAATTACATATGTTTGAACTTTTAATATTTATGTTCATTATTTGTAGTTTGATGATTGATCAATTTGTTAATATAGATAGTGGACAATGGAATCTTTTACATTAAGTTAAATTAAGTGGGTTGTAGTTTAACAGGGAGGATGATGATGTAGAAGGTATTGCGTAAACATCCTTTAAAATACAAATCCTAAAACATATTAAAAATGGATGAAGTTGTGATCATACCCTAGATGAATTTGGTAGAATAGATACCTCTTAATCTTTAACACTAAACCAAAGAAACATTTTGTACACCTAATCCATGTAAAAATATGATTTCAATCCAAAAAAAAATCATAATAACTTGACAATGGACAATGGAATTGAACACTATAAGTTTATGACTTGATATTTAAATTTTTATTTTAAAAAGTTTTAATTGTTATTTTAATAAAAAATAAATGATATTATATTTGTCATTGAATAAGGGACATTTATAATCACATTAAAGTTAGAGAAATATTTTTAAATAATATGTTATAGTTTTATATTAAATTTTAAGTAAATTTTTGTAATTATTATTATAATATATATTTTTATATTTTTTTATTAGCTAAACAAATATATAATTGAAAAGTTATTCTATTATTTCTACCTTGGTAGGGATATATATATATATATATATATATATATATATATAAACCTATTTGAAAATGGGCATTGTTATTCTTAAGACAAATCTTATTAACATAGTATAAAGGCATTTGAACCACCTAAAGGTACCCTGATATATAGGCCCATTGATTTGAATCTCTACATTTATTCATTATGTTAATTTTGGTGCAGGCCTTGCTTAATAGGTTTATAAGTCTTAAGCTTTATTTGTAATTTGAATAAACCTATAGGTGTTGCTTATGATAGTAGATAAATCTAAGAAAATAAAAAATAAAAAAATAAAATATAGGTTTGACACATCAATATATCAATTAATCAAAAAATAAAAAAGAGTACATATGTGGTTATAATAAAAGGTGGTTATGTGGTATTCAAAACACAAAATATATATTGATAAAAAATATGACAATATTATAAAGTGCTAAAAAAATGTAGGCCAAACACAACTAAACAATTAAAATAAGTGTGAACATCATGCATAGGCAACAACACCAAAATAACATGGTGAAAGATAATCCTTGGGAGGAAGAGAAACCCAAGAAGAAGGATCTTCAAATGAAATATCTAGAGTAACTCGCTTATAATGAGCATTCTCTAGAGCATCCAAAGGCACCATAATACCCCATCTTGTAGGCACCACCATAAGTTGTGGTCATTAGAATAAATACAAGATCTAAACTCTTCTCTAACCTGATTGAGGCATGGATTGACAACTTTGAAATCTTTCTAGATGCTTTTTCCAAAAAAACACCCCTCAATTTTGATTGGCGTTGAGGTGATGATAAAAATATGAAACACTATATTTTACAAGTCTTTCCATTAGGAGTGTTGAGTATTGTCATTGATGTCAAAGGTGCATCTTATGAAGGTTGATGTCAAAGGTGACTAAGGGTAATTGGCAGTGTGTGATGTGGTAATAATGCATAGAAGAGTTTTGTCAGGTGAGAAATATAAAGAGAGAATTTGAGGGAAACTAATGTCTTTTCCCTATATGAAGGTAAAAGTCATTGATGTCAAAGTGCATAGGAAGACTAGTCATGAGCCTAATCATGACATGAAGAGGTATGTGCATGGAAAATGAATGAACACAAGCATGTGAAGGTTGTATGGAACTATTTGAGAATGCATGTAAGTCATTGAGGCATTCATTATAGTTTTAGGGTGAGCCTATAGGGGTAGGACCTTTAGTCTAAGTCTGCACCCAAACCACTTCTAGACCATCCCTGGCCTTATGAGGTATGAAGTTTAGATTTCAAAACAATTATGCACATGTGAAGATGGACAGAGGTGAGATAATTTTTTTGAGGCATGATCACAAAGTTTGAGGTCAAGATTTGGAATGAAAATGCATGAATCACTATTTTAGGCCTTCTTGAGCTCACAGAATGAGGTCTCAAACCTGAGAAGCACTTTTAGACATTCATTGGCATGTGTAACCTTTGGATGGGAATCTAAGATGTTAGTCAAAGATGGGGAAGGGTCATAGATAATATATCTAGGCATTAGTTTTAGGTTCAAGTGGCATTCTTTTATGAATAATCGTTAACACCAAAACCTGTGTTAAACCTCCTTAAAACCCTAATAAAAACTCGATATGAAAGATTTTATTAAAAATAGATCAAGATGTATTAAAATGCCTAGATAATATATTGGATCATGTATTCAAATCTCAAATGTACCTCTAGATGGTGGTGGTTAGTCAAATGAGAGATAAAATGTATAGATACAGGCTTATTTATCAATAAATTATTCACTCTCAAAATTTGTTTTCATCAAGAAGAAGAAATGGATGGGAGAAGAATCTAGAGACTCATTTTTAATTTATATTATGATATATTGATAGGTTATATCCTTCAATTTTTCTAATTTGTTCATCAAAGTTAGCCAGTCGTGGACAAACCTAATGGTGTGAATAGTGTAAAACCCAAGCATAGATGAAGAGATAGATATGAAGATTTGTGCATGATAGATTGATTCAAAAAAGTGTATTAAAAATTTATTTATGAATTTTAAGTCATGTCAATGATTTTATAAGCTTTTCATATTAGTATATGTGGTGAAAAAGTTAATCACAAAATGGCCTGTCTAGTTCAGATAGGACTGTGAAACATAGGTTCAATAAATTGGTCTGCAATACCAATTTTTTGCATTAGACCATATTAATTTTCTATCTGAGTATGTTATGGATATATCATATAAACATTTATATGCATTAATATTCATTAAAAGTGTCTACATAGGCATTGGAGGTCTAATCTATCATGACTAGTTTTTGAGGTGAATTGGCAGTTCTAAGTAAGCGAGTTGCGGAGATGTTATTGAGCCTTTATCTCTTGAGTGAAGGTGTTCCAATAATTTAGTGATGAACTTTAGGTCATTTATAATTTTTCTACATATTTCATTTTTCATATTTTAGTAGCTTAAGGTTTTTTAAGGTTCATTTTTGTAAGACATACTTTTGAGGTGCAAAGGCCTAATAAGGTAGTTTGTCTTACAGGAGATTTCATGGTATAAATAAAGAGTATCGGTCCAATAAATCATGGATAAAGATAGTATATATCTTTATCTAAGCGTTTTAATTGTTTTTCGGTTGTTGGATAAAGCCCATCTAGGCCCAAGAAAATCAAGTTTTGATGTTAAGAGGATATACCTAATGCAATTAGGTCTCTATGAGGCCTAAAGGAGGAGCAAGGTCTAATTGAGTTGTTGAAAAAAAAATGGGTTTAAATTACATTTAAATAATGTTCATAACATGTTTTAATACCTATTATATTACGGACCTAAGAGATTGAAGGTGTGTGTGGCTAACCAAGTGGTGTGACCATGAGACTAGTGTGTGTGTGTGTGTGTGTGTGTGTGTGTGTGTGTGTGTGTGTGTGTGTGTGTGTGTGTGTGTGTGTGTGTGTGTATATATATATATATATATATATATATATATATATATAAGCCAATGTAGGCATATTTGAAAGAATGCAATATAAGCGAATAAAATATTACATGGTAGAGAAGAATTAGGTATTGAAATGATACCATAACATAATAACAAAGGTATGGTTATAAAAATTCCTGAAGTGGCTAAGTTGGTGAAGAGTCACTTAGGGAGTTGGTTCTTCCTTGTAAGTAGGTGCTTGTTAAAACCTAGTCAAGTGGGTGTTTGAATTTATTGGGTTTGGTGCTCCAAGTTGAGTTAGTTCTCGAAATAATTTGATAATTTTTTATGGTAATTTATTCCATTTTTGTAGATCATAGTGGATTTTATTCTCCTTCAAGGTTTCCCACTCATATGTGTGTTATCTTGTTTCATGCTCAGTTGAATGGTTCTTTATGTTTTGTTAGATCGCTATGTTGATTTCATAGTTCATGAATGATTGAGTATAATTGAATGGAATTTTTAAAAAATAGATTCACCCCCCTCTCAGTGATTGTGATTCCAATAATGGGTATTAGATCCTGGTCCTTTGAAGCAAGCCTAAAAGCTCAAAGGACATTCTAGAAGCACAACCATGTATAGTCTTCAAGTACAATAAGTTTTCTCAACCAATAAGCCTCTTCTCTTCAGTGGGATTAACTATGCATTTTAGAACATCATAATGAAGACATATCTAATGTCCTTTAGATATGACATATGGTAATTTTTTGTTGATGGATTCACTCTACCTTTTACACAACCAACTGATGCAGTAGGAAAGAAGGCAAGAGAGAATAGCTTTAAGGTAATGAATGCCATCCTATGTGGTCTTTCAGAGATAGAATTTTTAAAGGTCATGCATTGTGATACATCCAAAATTATTTGGAAATTTTTTCAAACCATTTGTGAAGGAGACACTAACGTCAATTTGGCAAAGTTGTAGACCCACCAAAGGTAGTTTGAAAGTCTGAGAATGAATGAGGATGAAAACATTGCATCTTATCTATTTAGAGTAGATAAAGTGGTAAATTTCATAAGATGTCTAGGAGAGAAGTTGTAAGAAACAACAATAATACAAAATGTATTAATATTCCTAATATCTAAGTTTGATTTAAAAGTGTTTGCTATGGAGGAGATCAAAGATATTAATATACTACAAATGGATGAGCTTCATGGCATCCTGACTACCTATGAAATGAGAACAAGCAATGGAAGACCTTCCAAGAAGGAAGCTACATTCAAAGCTAAAAAAAAAGTCAAAAAGTAAAACGGTCAAGGATGATGTTGATATAGACATTGATGATGACAAGATAGAATTTATCATTGTCAAAAAACTAAGGAAAGGATCAGGTAAGTATAAAGACAATATGTCATTCAAGTGCTTTAATTTTGGTAATATTGGTTAATTTGCATTTAAATGTCCTAATAAAGAGAAGAATAATCATGATGGAGATCATGATGAACATCATGGTGATGATAAGAAGTTTTATAATCCTGACAAGAGCAAAAAGGGTTTCAAGAAGTATGAAGGCAATAAAAGATCATTTAAGAACAAGAGAAATTTTTATATCAAAGAAGATAATAGATCCTTTGATATAAGTGACACAAGTACATTTTATAGTGATGATGATAGTAATGATCATGATAGAAATTAAACTTTATTCATGGCTATAGAAATAAACAATAAAGGTTGTTCAAAAGGGAAATGTCTTATGGAAGATGAAAAATCAGGTGAAGAAGAGGCTAAAGTGAACGTTGAGGTAGAATTGGTGAGTGCTCTAGAGGATTTGAAGTTCCAAAGAAGGAAAAATAAAATACTAAGATCACTGGTCAAGAGTTATGAGGAAAAAATCAATCTCTTTGAAGAGAGACTAAGTGAAAACACCAATGAACATAAGGAGATCATCAAACATTTGAAAACTTAGATTGAGATTATCACTACAAGTCTTAAAACCATGGAGAAAGAATGCATCAAGTTTAGAATAGAAATGGAGTCCTTAAAGGTAGAATTAGATTAGGCAACAATCAAATTAAGGACACATCAAAATTTTGAAAAGAACATTGAATACCTTTGTGATATTTTGAATAGTTAGAGGTTTCCACATGACAAGAAATGTCTTGGGTTTAAAGAAGACCCAAACAAAAACAAGGAGAGTCAAATGTCAAAGGACTATAGACCATCAAAAAGTGAGGGTACTGGAAGAGTAAAGACCTATGCAAAAACACTCAAAATCTGAGACTTAAACTGATCATGAACAAGTCAAGAATAATTTGACTCCTTTAAGAAATAATAAAGGAAGAGGTGCTTCATTAAAAATCAGACATACAAGGTATGTGAATCCTTTCAATGGTTATTGTTTCTCATTCAATCAATATGGACATAGATCTATGGATTGTAGACATCACACTAGAATCAACTCCTCATGGAGGAATAGGGTGAATGGCCATTTTAATACTAGAATCAGAATTATGTGCTATAATTGTGATCAGAGAGAACATATTGTAAGGGATTTTAAGATGAGGCATATGAGGAATATTAGTCAAGACAAAAGGTTATATAGTCATACCACTAAGAAATTGATCAAGACGTTAGACCTTGTGGACAAGGTGAAGTAAGAGGATAAGACTAAATGAGAAGAATATATGCTAGCTCAGACTATCTTTCATATTCAAAATGAAGGAATGAAATGCTATATAGATAGTGGTTGATCAAACCACATGATAGGGGAAAAGAGCAAGTTCATTTCATTGAAGAATAATGTTATAGGGATAGTGAGATTTGGAGATAACACTACTACCCATATTATTGGTAAGGGTATCTTGAGTTTGGACAATGGGAAGACCAAGATAGAGAATGTACTATATGTGGAAGGCTTGAAACATAATATTCTTAGTGTAATTAAAATGTGTAACCAAGGACATGCACTAATCTTGCATGACAGAGGGTGTGATATAAGGAGAGCCAAATCAGGAAGGCTAATTACTAATGCTAAGAGGACTGAAAACAATCTATATGTCTTGAATGAGATCAAGAAGGAGATATGATTTATGAGTAAAATGGATGAATGCAGACTATGACACATAAGGTTAGATCACCTAAAATTTGATAATCTAGTCAATATAAGCTCTAAAAAGTCTATGAAGAATATACCTAAAATCACCAAACCTACAAACACACTTTGTAAGGCATGTCAATATGATAAACAAACTAGAAGAAGGTTCAAGTCTAAAGAATATTCTACTACAAGACCTTTAGATTTAATACACACTAATATCTATAGACCTACAAGAATCTAAAGCATTTAAGGAGATATCTATTTCATGTTACTCATAGGTGACTACACAAGAATGACTTGGGTAGCATTCTTGAAAGAAAAGTCAAAATCTCTTAATAAGTTCAAGGCCTTCAAGGCTCTTGTTGAGAATCAAAATAATGGAAAGATCAAATGTTTAAGATATGATAGAGTAGGATAGTTTTTGTTTAATGAATTTGATGACTTATGTTAGGTCCATGGGATAAGGAGACAGTTCTTAGTAGCTAGGACACCTTAGTAGAATAGGGTAGTGGAAAGAAAGAATAAGACAGTTCAAGAAATGGCAAGAACTATGATAAATGAGTCAAGGTTAGCTAATGGACACTGGAGATAAGTAGTGAGCACTTTAGTCTACATTTTGAATAGAGGACAAATAAGGATAAATGGAAATAAAATTACATACGAACTATGGAAAGGTAGACTTTTAGAATACTTTAGAGTGTTTAGAAGCAAATGCTTCATCAAAAGAGATGAAGAACACTTAGTTAAGTTTTATTATAGATCTAATGAAGGAATATTCTTGGGATACTCATCAGTAAGCTCATCCTATAGATGTTATAATAAGAGGTTGTAGAAGATAGTGGAAATCACCAATGTGAAGATTGATGAGACAAGCTCTAATAATTCACACTAATAGTCAAAGGATACATCATATAATTTGGACTTCAAGAATGAATAATAAACAATAGAGATAGATGATAAAGAATAAGAAGTTGAGGATAGACAATATTCAAAATGTCCTTCAAGATAGATTCAGAGAGACCATCCTGAATCATAAATCATTCATAATAAGAATGCATGTATGCAAACAAGGAGAAAGCTAATAAGTAACCTAAATGAAGAGAATGTTTCTTTATTGTATAAGATTGAACCTAAGAACTTTATAGAAGCAAACAAATACAAGTTTTGGATAGGTGCTATGAATTAAGAGTTAGACCAAATAGAAAATAATGAGACTTTAGAACTAGTTCCTAGGCCTAAAGATAAGAATGCCATTGGCATAAAATGGGTGTTTAAGAATAAGTTGAATGAAGATGGAGAAGACACTAGGAACAAGGCTAGATTGGTAGGAAATGAGTATGCTGAAGTAGAAGAGGTATATTTTGAAGAGACCTTTACTCCAGTAGCAAAATTGGAAGCTATCCAATTATTTCTATCATATGTATGGTTCAAAGGATTCAAGGTGTATCAGATGGATGTCAAATCTAATTTTCTAAATGGGAACTTAGAAGAGGAATTGTACATTGAGAAAACTGAGGGTCTCTCATTATCAGGTAATAAGGAATATGTTTGTAGATTGAAAAAGGTTCTTCATCATCTAAATCAAGTTCCTAAAGCTTTGTACACCAGATTGGACAAGTATCTATTATACCAAGGAATCAAAAGAGGAGTTGCAGATACTAATCTATACATAAAGACAAAAGATTAACACCAATTGATAGTAGTTGTCTATGTAGATGACATCATATTTGGTGGAAACAGTGAGAATATGACAAAGGCATTTGTAGTTGTGATGAAGAAGGAGTTTGAGATGTCTATGATGGGAGAACTATCATTCTTTCTTGAGTTACAAATCAACAATCAAAAAGAGGTATATTAATTTCACAAGCTATGTACATAAGAGAAATGTTGAATAAATTTGAGATGGAAGATTGAAAGGTAATTAACACACCTATTATCATAGGGTGTAAGTTAATAAAGGAGGATGTATCTCCAAATGTCAATCAAACATCATATAGGTCAATGATTGGAAGTTTATTATACACTACTAACTCTAGACCTGACATCATGCAAGCAGTAGGTATTGTGGGAAGATTTTAAGAAGATCCAAAGGAAAATCATGTGTAAGAAGTCAAAAGGATACTTAGGTATCTAAAGGGGACTATGGGTTTTGGGTTGTGGTATCCAAAGATCAAGGAGTTTAACTTGATAGTGTATATAGATACAGACTAGGCAGGGAGTCTAGATGATAAGAAGAACACTAGTGGAGGAGATTTCTTCTTAGGAGAATGCATAGTATCATGGATAAGCAAGAAGCAAACATCTATGACATTATTGACTTGTGAGGATGAATACATTATAAAAAATTCATTTTGAACTCAAGTCCTATGGATGATATAGACCTTAAAATACTAGAAGGTGGAGTATAATAGTCCTATCCCTATCTATTGTGACGATACAAGTGCCATAAGCATCTCAAATAATCATGTCATGTACTCATGAAATAAGAAAATTCCCATCAAGTATAATTTCATAAGAGAATAGGTAAGTGAACAAAATGTTAAACTTGAATATGTTTCCACAAAGGATCATATCACAAACATTTTAACCAAGCCACTTCCAAAGGCAACATTTAAGCACCTAAGATAGGAATTGGGAGTTCCTGCGCCTACTAGCCATTGATCAAGTCAAGGGTAATGGGAGATAATCAAGTGGTTTATTAGCTCCAAGAGCATGTGAGTAGTGCCAAAAATGTATGGATGGAAATAGGGGATCATATTTTTATGAAGCTTCATTGACTCATAAACTTGTGTGTTGAGTTTTCTAGTTGCAAGAGGTGTGATCCAAGAAGTTTTAGGCATCTCTTTGTCATTAATTTCAAAGGGAAATAAATTTCATAATGAGGGAGAAATAGCCTATTGATAAAAGCTTCTAAGGGTGGTTTCCATCAATGACAGAGGTGGATATTTTTGAGTATTGTCATTGATGTCAAAGGTGCATCTTGTGAAGGTTGATGTTAAAGGTGACTAAGGATAGTTGGCAGTGTGTGATGTGATAAGAATGAATAGAAGAGTGTTGTCATGAGAGAGTGTTTTCATGTGAGAAAGAGAAAGAGATAATTTTTCCACAATGGGCATCCCATAAAATTTGGCAGCCATGATGATGACATACTAGGGAAATTCATTTAATTCCACTAGTTTTATACTTTTGGACATTATAAAGGCCTTTTGCCTTCTTTTGGCTAGCCACTAGGAGTTGATAATGTCCCAAATTGCTTTATCATTTTTCTTTGCATATTCCTGGCATTCCTCTAAGGAGAGTGTAATACTTTCAGGCTGGGGAGAAATTATGAGCATGGTGCTGAGGAACATAGGGGTGAAAGAGCAAACAACTGAATGGCTATCATCGTTGGCAGTCCTAGTGTCTGGTTGGTATGCCCTATCACATTCCATAACTAATTTTGGGTATGGGGCAGCCAAGAGAAATGCTGCCACAGGGGTGATGTAACTCATGCTGATGTTATAAATTTTACTATAAGGGGGTCTGGCCACTACAAGACATTCAACAGGGCCAAAAAATCTATCCCCTAGACATTCATATCTTTAATCCCATCAAAGATAGAGACAATGTTGCTCTTCACAAACGATGAAGATGCCACCATTTTTCCCTAGCTCTCTAGTGCAATATTTTGAATTTGAACAAACCCTTCACTCTAGCAACCCTCAAAATACTTCTCAACTCCTCTTAGAGAACACAACATAAGGAGATAAAGGAACACTTACTGTTAATCCAGAGGGTTGCACACTATGGAAGCTAAAAATCCTTGAAGAATTCATTGTAATCACTTTTTCATGTTGTATGTTGCTAGGGCACACAAATAGATCGAAGGTACAAATGGAAGCTCTGATTGCAAAGGGTAAACACAAATGAAGGAATATGCCTTAGTTATAATCCTTTACATTTTTAAATTAGGTTTGACATTAATGCTTCAAAGCATAATGACTAATTACCAACTACCCTCTTTATGTCATTTGAGCTTATTTTGAAAAAGAGAGAGAAGGTGCAAATATTTCCTTCATGTAGAACAATTTTCCTTACAACATATGGACCCATACAAGTGGAAAATAGGTTATGGTACCTTTTCAATCCCTTGGGGACTTTTGAACTTTTTACTCATTATTTCTTTTGGTGTAGTGGTGCAATATGTCTCGAGCTCTTCATGGGATGTAAGAATGCCACATGTCATTATTCAACTTTAAAATCCAGGCGTTCGATCCATCAGGGACCTTTTGAAACTTTCCCACCAAAAGGTAAGTGAGATAATCTTCAAAAAGGGGCTAAAACTTAAAATACCCTAAGGAGCTACCACGTGTCCAAATTAGATGTAAGCTCAGACTCTCAGATATTTTTCACCTTTACACTATCTTTCTTCCTACGAGGAAGGGTATAAGATATGCATGACCCTAGATGATAGTCATAAGAGTTCCCTGAGCTAACCATGTGTCCATTTAGCTCATTGCGAAATTCCTCACCTCAGTCATCAGAACACATTGAAGGTGCAACTCGATAATTTTATCCAAGGCCCCAAAACTTCTTCTTTGAACATAAGGTAGTAAATCTATGCATAGAAAGAGGCTTGGATACACTTCTATCTTCTTATTGTGAATCATCCTGCCATGAAACCTTTGATCGAAACATGTAATTCCTTTGTAACTATAAAAATGTCCTTCATCTTCAGAAAGTGCCTTTCAGATCTTTTGTAAACATTCTTCAAGAATTTTGCAAGGGCAAAGTGCCCGAAGGAAATAATCCTTTAGACATTTTGTAGAGGCAAAATGACCCTTCAAAGGTGCCCTTTGGGAATCTTGCAAAGGCAAAATGCTTTAAGGGAAAGTTCCTTCGAAGATTTTGTAAGGGAAAGATGATCCTACAAATCCTTCAGGCTTTTTGTGCAGATGAATCATTTGAAGGGAAAGTGCCTTTCGAACTTTTTACCATGGATAAAAAGTTTGAGACAAATGATCAAAAACATTTAAGACCAAAAGACAAGGTATGGAATTCATTCAAAACTTTTGGAGCAGACAAAATGCTTGACAAAAATAAGTCTTTGAAGCTTTTGTTTAAGACAAAAATCCTAAAAATATACTTCTATCTAGCATTGTGTTCATGCTAAAAGGCACGAAAGGTCGAAGTGATGGAATGTTTTTACTTGGCAAAAGCAAGACAAAATACTTGGCAAATTATGAACACGAACTTTGACCTTCTGAAGGGATATATAGAGATAGGATTAGGGACAATGACTTAAACATTGATACTCGCCCAATTTGGACTTCAGGTATTTAATTGAAAAGGGCCCAATTGCTTTAGTGTAATTTTGGGAACTAACACAAGGTATACCAAAAATTATTTAATCATTAGATTTCAAAGTTTTGCATCATAATCTATTAATACATGATATTGCATCATGTCCTCTACTTACATGATTTTTAGCTCCTAAACTTACATTATACGAGAGTAAAGGAAATCTAGAACAACATCTCAAATCTTCTCATGCAACATATTTGGTTTATGCTTATAATGACATATTCTTAACTACATTATTTCCAAGAAGCTTAAAACATTATGCCTTGTTTTAATTTTATGATTTACTAATCTAATTAGTCAAAACATTCAACCCACGAATAGATCAATTTATTAAGTATTTTTCAATCAACATTGACGAAAAACTTTCTTATACATAAATTTATAAACTTAACCAAGAACTTAATAATTCTATTAGTGATTATGTACTTTGTTACATGACCATGATTGCAAATAATAAATTACAAGATATTTTCAAACAAAATTTGCTTACACCTTTATATGAGTCAATTATTTTTAATAAATTTAAATCATTTAAAAATCTTTACCACTCAACCAAAAAAAATAAAAGTCAAACTTCTCACTTTAAACAAACTTAAGTATGCACCCACATCTACTTCAATTTCCACAATGACTCTATAATGCTTACTTAAATGAGTCTATAAATTTATCTATAGGCTTACTTCTAAAAAAAATAAATACTTGTAACTAGTTTGCACTATGATAGAACTAGATGTTAAATTGCTGAGATGTGTTACATTAAAGGTCAGGGATTCCTTACTCTTTATTTCTCAAACACCTGCATTTTTATTTTCTTTAAGATTATAAAGATCTCACAATTTTGGTTTATCAAAAATCAATTTTCTTTTATAGATTGTAAGGAATATAAAAGAAGTATTTTCTCAATTATTGTATATCTATTGAATGTTTAATTATACAATCTCCCTTAAAAGGTGTAGGCTATATTTAAAAAGATGTAATTTTATGTTTTGGTAAAGTAGGATTTTGTAAAGTAGAGAGTGTATATTGTTAGTTTGGGTTTTGTAAAGTGGGGTGTAAATTGTCAATCTTATCTCACTCATAATTGACGATCATTAGTTGCATCTTACCTTATGTGCATGGAATATTAAGCATCAATAATTTAATATTAATTTTAATAATCTTTCCAAAATATCTTTTTCTTGATCAGTGTTCCCTTAAATTTTATGTTTTTAGTCAACAAGAATAAATAAGTTGCTTATAATGATAAACTTCAATTGTGATTGCCTTTTCTTCTAGGGTTCACATATGGCATTTCCATATGTTCTTATGCTTGATGTAATTTCTCCAAAGATCAATATGTTGGCAGCATAGATGAACGAAAGTTAGAAGATAGACTTTAAGACCTCAATATCATCTCTAAATATTAATGACATTATAGCGTTGATTCGAGCCTTACATCGAATGTAGAGCCCTACTACAATCAAATCAACTCTCATGACATTTTCATCCACCCTTAACAATAAAAAATGACCAATCAAAAATGTCGCCACTGTTTATGTTGTGAATTGGATCCGAGGCATGTAAATCTAACATATGCCTTGAATTTAGTTCTAGTGTATGATATAAGCCTTTTGGTGTATGATATCCCCTCAAATACCTTGTCATCGGCCCTCACCATCACCACTCAACTCACCTTGAAATCTTTTACCATTTATATGTTTTGTATAGCTTTACCCTTCCTCAACACAAAATCTCATTTTCCACTACCACTTCAACCAAAAATATAAAATTATTGGTGCTTAACAATCATATTTTATCTTTCATTTTATAAAACCCAACTATATGAAAATAAAAAATTACATCCCCAACAAACAGCTGATGAGGTTTTCCAGTCGTCGCGCTTCCTTGACTGCAAACGGAGCATCAACAACAGCAAGAAAGAACATTTTTATATACTAAAATAGCCAAGAAATTGGAAGTTGTACGCACCATTGGTTGAAAAACGACGTCATTAACTACTTTTAAATGCTCGGTGTTTATATGACCGAGGACTAAGAGTTCAGAGAATTGATTAAATAGTTGCCGTTCACGATTCTAGATGCTTCAATAGATAAAGATAATTTATATTTATTCATATTCACGGAGGGGCCAAATACATTGAACGCGCCAATACAACAGACCTGTCAATTAGGGTATCACTCACATTCAACTAAACATAATTTATGGATTTATTTTAATCTTCAAGATTTGATTTGTCCAATACATAGCATTGCCAAATACGACGGAAAGATGAAAATATGATATGACTTATCAAAAGATTTGATTTGATATGATATGAGCTACCAAAAAATTTGACTGTATTATACAACGGAAAGATGAAAATACGATATGACCATCAAATTTAATCTTTAATTGAAAGGCATCATCTTTCGCTTATATTTACAACTATACATTTTAATGTTTCATTCACTGTATTTTATAAGTCAATGTTGACCCCTTTCACAAGGCCTTTTCTTTTTAGCTTTTTTGGTATATCTATTTTTTTAAGTTTTACTTTCTACTTGAATCAATTTAAATGGTTGCATATTTAATTCTTTATGTTTTAGTTGATAGAATGAGATAACCAACTTAAAATAGAGTAAATAAAAAAATTGAGTATAAATTAAATTTTAATATTAATAATTTATATAATTTAATTATGAATGAAAATGATGGTGTGTCACAAATTTAATATTTGATTGGTTTGTAATTTGTCTTTTTATTATTACATAATATTTATTTGACAAAAAAAGTTATATATGTTTGAATTTTTAATGTTTATGTACATTGTTTGTAGTTTGATTGATCAATTTGTTAATATGGATAGTGAACAATTGAATCTTTTACACTAGATTAAATTAAATGGGTTGTAGTCTAACGGTGACGATGATGGTGTAGAAGGTGTTGCCTAAACATCTACCAAAATACAAATCCTAAAAGATACTTAAAAGGGATGAGGTCAACATCATATCCCAAAGATATTTCGCAGAATGGATACCTCTCAATTCTTAACGCTAAACCAAAATCAATTATGTACACCTAATCCATATAAAAACAAGATTTCAATCCGAAAAAAAAAAAAAAAAAAAAAAAGTCGTAATGACTTGACAATGGACAATGGAATTAGACAATATAAGTTTATGACTTGATATTTGGAATTTTATTTTCAAAAATTTTAATTATTATTTTAATAAAAAAAATAAATGTTATTATATTTGTCATTGAATGAGGGACATTTATAATTACATTAAAGCTAGAAAAATATGTTTAAATAATATTTAAAGAACATGCTATATTTTTATATTAATTTGTATATTAAATTGTATGTAAGTTTTTGTAGTTATTATTATAATATGTATTTTAAATTTTTTTATGAGCTAAAAAATAGATAATTGAAAAGTGATTATATTAATTCTATCTTGGCAGGGACTAATAATTAAATATATATTTTTAAAACCTATTTAAAAGGGGGTATTGCTATTCTCAAGGTATTCATAGTATAAGTGCATTTGAGCCACCTATAAGTACCTTAATATACAAGCCCATTGATTTGAATCTCTACATTTATTCATTAAGTTAATTTTGGTGCAAGCCTTACTTAGTAAGTTTATAAATCTTAAGCTTTATCAATCATTTGAATAAACCTATAGGTGTTACTTATGATAGTAGATAAATCTAGAAAAATTAAAGATAAAAAAATAAAATATAGGTTTGACACTTCGATAAATCAATTAATCAAAAAAAAAAAGAGAGTGCATATGTGGTTATAATAAAAGGTGGTCATCTGATATTCACAACACAAAATATGCTTCGATAAAAAAACATGACAATATCACAAAGTGCTAACAAAAAATGTAGGATAAACACAACCAAAAAACTAAAATGAGTGTGAACATCATGCATAGGTAGTAACACCAAAATAACGTGGTGGAAGATCATCCTTGGGAGGAAGAGAAACCTAAGAAGAAGGCTCTTCAAATGAAATATCTAGAATAACTCACTTAATGAGTATTCTATAGAGGATCCAAAGGCACGATAATACCCCACACTAGAGGCACCACCATAAGTTGTGGTCATTATAATAAATACAAGACCTAAGCCCTTTTCCAACCTGATTGAGGCATGGCTTGACAACTTCAAAATATTTCTAGATGCTTTTTCTCAAGAAAGAACCCTCAATTTTGACTGGGGCAGAAGTGATGGAAAAAGTATCAAACACTATATTTTACAAGTCTTTCCATTAGGAGAGCTTCTAGATAACAATGCCTCAACAATAGTTTCCATCCTTTAGAACACTCAATGTACAAACCACCCATTTAACACATAGAATGACATTTTTCTATAGGTATCAATGATGCCCATGTTGCCCTTATCTTGAGGCATGCAATAAACATCCCATGTGAATCTATGGAAACCTCTAGTTTGCTTAGAATTATCCAAAATAAAATCTCTATATAGTTTAGCTAATTTTTTATAAGAAGCTTTTGAGGGATCCTAACATGAAGAATAGTACATGTGGCTGACAACAAGAATTTTAGTATAAACTTGAAACTTCCATACCAATGACAAAGGGTTTGTGATCTAATATGAAATATTATTTTCAATCCTATAAATCATATACTACCATAAGTCATAGGGATACTATAGACACTCAATTTTCATTACTTTCATGTTGAAATTTCAATCAAAACCATTTATAGCAATAATATATATATCAAGTTAAAAATCACCGAAACACTCAAATTTATTTGCACACATTATGTGCATATTCTAAAACACAGTAGTGCTTACTTTATGTGAAAATACACCATTTCCAATCAACTTCATCTAATTCATCATGAGTCAAATTGTGACTTTACAAGTGACATTTTAGACTAATTAGATGGAACCTTTATTCAAATTTCAAAAGTCACATCATTTTAAATTAAATTAATTATCTTTTATTAATTAACATAATATTCCTCTAATGATAAAGTCTATAGATTTTTGAAATTATCTATTTTCTTAATTGATTAATTAAATTATTCCTCCATTCACATGACAAGTGGATTCAAATATCTACATCATGACATCATCAACATATATCTATATTATGACATCATCATGAAATCATCAATAAATATATTCATCATGACATCATTAACAAATAACTTTATCATGACACCATGTGGCAAGTAGATTCAAATGGACCCAAAAGTCAAGCTTTCCAAAACATCAACATAAATGCAACCTATGCTTGATTAATGCAAACTCTATCCCAAATATTAATTACATTTTCTATCCAAATTGGATTGAACCTCAACCATACATCTATATTAATATTTAATAGTTAGAATAAGTCTAAAAAAACTATAGATATATGGATCACCTTCTACTCTTAACAATCATTTTTTGTGCAAACTTAGTCTATCAAAATAAAAGAAAAAAAGTTCACCTATTTCTTTTAATGATTCAAAAAATCTCAATAGCTCAAGAGGATATGCTAATAGACTAGCTTCGCTACATTGACGAAGATATGAAGCTCTATATCTAGGATGAACATATACGTATGTTGAATAAAAATAGATATACATTGAGGAAGGTAATCATTTTGATGTGTCTTATATTTTGTTTATTGTTTCTAGATCTTGTCCAATCTTAGGATATATGCCTAGAATGCTAGTTTCAAATTGTTTTTTTTTTTTTTTTTTTTTACATTCTAAAAATAAAATAGCATTCTTTGAAATCATATGATCACATACAACATGCTCGGTGGAACTCACATCTCACTTTATTCTGTCAAACATCATATTTTTCCTCCAATATGGAAATTAGCTCAATATTGAACTTAATTTTGCATCCTCTTCTTCTAAAATTTAAGATAGAAGTATTTTATTATCATTTACATTTAATTAATTTATGGATTCTATGTAATTTCTATATTTCTATGTAAACCTCTTTTTCTTTTTTAAATAAGTTTACAATTTTCTTGTAATTGACATTTTACTTATTTTAATAAATTTAACATTTAAGACTTTTATTGTTATTTTTGTTAAATTAATTTGTACATTCTCTATACTTTCTATTTTTCTATAGAACCCTATTTTATTTTACAAATAAGATTACATATTTTCTCATAATTTATGTTTTTATTTTTTCAAGTTTTAAACATTAACTTATTTTTTTTTTAGGTTTGCTTATCAAAGACCACACATTTGAAACATTAACTTGTTTATTGCAAGTTCCACTTGAAAAAACATGTAGTTTTAATAAATTAACATTTTTTTGGTGAAATAAAAAATAACCAACATTATCATTTGGTTTTTTAAATATTTACTTGTATCTTTTTGTTTAACCTTAAAAAATCTGGTCTAAGGTGATCTTTTTTTTAACTCTAGATTTGGATTAAAGGGGTATATATAAATGAAATGGCACAAGGGTGATAATCAAATCTATAACAGGTCAATTAGATGCTAAATTTAGATATAAACATAACTAAATTTATTATGTTAAGATAATATAAATATGGAAAGTAAAACTATGCTAGATATAAAAGTGATAAATAAGTGATGCACCTAGCTTATTCTGATGTTGATGTAGTTCTAGATCTAGAAGAAATATAAATTAGGGTAGAAAAAGATTCTAGAATAGTCATCAAATTTTGGATTTGATACTTTTGGAGCTCTGGATAATTAATTTAGCCTAAGATGGTTACATTGACATTATTGTCTAGGTTCGATAATAGTGTCATGTATGGAATATTTACTAGAATAAGATGTAACCATCTAAATGCTTCTATATTTTGCTTTTCTTTTATTCTAGTGTATTTAGATCTAGGTCATGGACTATCACTCCTTGTGAAATGGAAAAACCCTACTTTTTCATCTACATAGTAACCTGGGGGAAAATGGGTTAGTGGACACATGATATTGAGCTAGCCCCAAAGACCCTACTATTAGAGGGAACTACCTACATAGGAAATACTCTAAAAGAGGGCCTTAAAATCATGTAGTTCTCCCCTGCATGTTTGACTTGTGTTTGAATCATACAATATGTGAAAAGTAAGTACAATAGTGACCTAGCTTGTAACTTGGGAAATCAAGCACTTGGGATGCTATTTTACTAGATTAGACCTATAAATATGATGCACGTATGATTGGTATGGAAATATGAAAGATTTGTTCAATTGAATGTTTGATAGAGTGCTTTTGATAATTTGCCGTAGTCTCTTTTGTCTTTTTCTAGGTGAGGAGAATGAGGGTTGATCTTGTATTTATCTCAATCCCTTTGGAGTAATAATTCACATTAAACACTTAAGATGACCATTAAGATACATTTATTTTATAAATTGGATGAATTTAGGCACTGGACACTTGCATCATGACATGATAGTATTGTTGATGTTACTGTTTATTTTGGATGTTAGTGTCTATGTAGCAGAAAAGTAGGTACATGTTCATAACTTGTAGGGATGGAAGATAAGTACATTTTAAGCATTCTAGCCAAGATAAAAGCCCTAGGTCATCAAGATAAAACTAGTCATACTATGAGATATAGGTCAAAGGGCATAAATATAGAGAAGATGTTAGACTTATGGAAATGGGAGAGCTAAATAACTAAGATGAATATCAAAGGCCTGAGTTTTCCAAGTCTACAAGACTGAGGTGATATATAATCATAAAATATTGTTTACATTCCCCCCCTTTAATCTAATAGTGAAATTGTTAGTTTAAAGGAAAGGAATGTGTACCTAGGTATGTATGCCAACCTTATCTTTGTGTGTACTCTATTTTATTACTTTACTAGTGGTTGGCCTATAACCAAAAACATGTTATATTAAAAAATTAGTGCATATAATCTAGGATTAAAAGTACTTGAAATTGATTGAAATTGAATGAACAAGGTATAGGAATATACCTATATGTTGATGTAACTAGCTTGCCTATTGGCAAGTTGTTTTGAAAAGGATTTATCATTTTATAGCTATAAAATTAAGATTAGGACAAATATAGATAAATATTTAAAGTGCATATATCCAAGGAGAGAGAGAGAGAGAGAGAGAGAGAGAGAGAGAGAGAGAGAGAGAGAGAGAGAGAGAGAGAGAGAGAGAGAGAGAGAGAGAGAGAGAGAGAGAGAGAGATGCACCCAACCTTGGAGCAAAAGTGAGTTGCCACCTGGTAGTTGATATTAGCTTAATCATGCAACCCAATGATACTTATAACTTAGTGAGACTAGATGATCAAGTCTAGCCTAAAAACTTGGAAAATTTGAGTTATTTGATCACCTCAACCATACTAAAAAGAGAACCAACTACTGGAATATATTAGTTTAATAAAAGTTCATAAAAGTCTACTAGTTATCAGTATGTAAAATTTATGAGAGTTTTTAAATCTAAAACTAAATTATATTTCTTAAATATTAGACACATGTTGCAAATCATATGCACATTAGATATGTCTCATGTTGAAAATATGTATAAAAATAGTAACAATGTATATAATTATACCAAAAATGTAAATCTTAATCACATAACTATGTATTTTGGCCAATTTAGATAACTATGTAAGTGTGGAGAACATGCTTCCAAAGCACGCATCCACTAAATATAGATAAATCTAAAAATTGATATAAGTACCAATGTGGAGGGCATGTTTCCAAAACATACCCTCATATAATTTGGAAATGTTAAATATTGAATAGGTGTGGAGAACATGCTTCTAAAGCATGCCCTCATTGAATTTGAGAACTATGAATGTCTGTAATCCTTAACCATATGAAATGCCCCCACTGAATATGAAAACTAATATGAGTACCATATATTGAATGAGTGTGGAGAAAAAGCTTCCAAATCATGCCCATACTAAATTAAAAAAATTGTGCCAATTATGGAGAACATGCATCTATGACATGCTCCCACTAGTATACCCCTCTTTGAGGTGAGGGAAAGATAATAAATATTAGTTAACACACCTCAAAACAAGGATACAACTGTATAATCTATGAATGTAACTTTATATCATATGGAAGGAACATGTCTAGGTAGTACAAAATTGAAGGACATAGAACTAATGTGATCACATGGAGGCATAAGATGCATGATAAGGTTCATGGAAACATCTAGATAATAATAGTATAAGATTAACAAGAAAAAAAGTACACACACAAGAGCACTCAAAATCAATTCGAATGGAAATGGTCCAAGGAAACAACATACAAGGGACATATTTAAATGTTTCACAATTGAAAGAACCTAACTTATCCAAATGTACACAAAGGAAAGAATGACACATTTAAATGTCCACATAATAAATAATGACATATGTAAATGTCAATGAAAGCATACATAGGCATAGGGGCTGCAAGCAAAAGTGCATATTCAAATGCTCGAACAATGAATACAATAACAAGGCAAGAAACTCAATAAAGTGCATAAATTAAATTACAAGAAACCAACATAAATATGTCTTAGAAGCCCATGGATCAACTGTGTTAGAAAAAAAATGTAAAGCGTATAGTATATCAAGTACCATGTGTAAGATATAATCATGAAAAAAGGCATGTGTAAGGACATATGTAAGATCAAACATGATAATGTAGAGTGATCATTGAATCACATAATATGTGTGTATCAAGGTCAAATAAATGGATGTCCCTAATGTCCATATGACATGAGTAGAGGGAAATACCAACATTTAAAATAGGAATGTATCATGTATCTATGTATTCTTATATCGCACTTAAGTAGAAGTGTGACACATAGTTATATGTATGAGTATATGAATATGTCATCCATAAACATAGAAATAACACATATATGCCAAGGAACTAGTATAACATGTAAGTGCCTAAAATGTTTTTCGATATTTGAGATTTTTTTTGGTATTTTAAAAAAAAAAATAGAGAGGAAAAATCATCCTATTATGCCACCCAATGGATGGTCATAGATATCTCTACGACTGTGAACCTTACAACATTAAGTTGGATATTTTACATTTTTTGCATCATGATTAGATAGGTTTAAAAGGTACATAATATGTTCCTCCTCATGTTTTTCATGTGTAGTAGAATAAGTAATACTATCATATGAAATTTGTATTAATTTTCCTACATGAGGAAAGGAAATACCTTGTTGTTTTGGATGAATTTTTGCTTTCATTTGTTATAACAAAAGATTTCCTACTGTAAGTTCATAAGGAGATGTGGTGGGCATAACCCAAACCAATGTTTGAATTAATCTAGGACCACAAGTGATTGGTATTAGTATGATTCTGAAGGAGTCTTTCCAACTAAACTTCTTTTACAAGTCTTATAGATCAAAATAGGTTGCTGAAAATGCATTATATAGAAAGTGGTTTTTGTTTGTGTAGGATCAATATGGTTATGCCAAGAATAATCACCTTCCATGTATAATGTAAACATTAAATATTGTTGGCATGGATTATTTTTGGGTTGTTTTGAACACACTTCCTCTATAGGATTCTCAAATGTAATATTTTGGTCATCGATAAGATCCTATATCTTGTACTTCAAGGTAAAGGAATGGTTTGTAGTGTTTGATTCCCTAATGATAGTGACAGTAAATATTTGATTCATATCCTTTGGATAGAGGTCAATTCATATCAACTGTGATAGGATGAGTGAGATATATAAGCTCACACTCTATTAACCATGGAAGTCATGAAGTTGGGGACTCAGGTAAACATGAAAACCATCTTTTCTATACCTTTGATAACATAGTTTGATTAGGTTCTTATAATTGTGTGTCAATTTTGGACTCATATTTGGAGTGTCATGGTTTATTATTATCTATTTTTTAGACCATTAAATAGTGTTTGAAGGGATTAGGATCTGTTGGACATGTGTAAAAGATTCTTTAATGATAAAATATTAAGCAAGCATGTAATGTAGAGGGAACCACATACATTTTATGTATCCAACACCATCCAAATATAATGTTATAGTTCAAATTATTTGGCATAATTTGGCACAAATTGGGAAATGTAGGGGACCAATGGTAATATCCAATGTAATTTGACCAACCAAAGGGCTTTGTGAATTATCAACCCTGTTTATGTGCATAACTATTTTTTGAATAAGCTTTGGGTTAACACCCATGGTGGTTAGTAATTGTATGATAAAAATATTTAGGTTTGATCAATTATCAATGAGAATTATTTTGATACATTTACTTTGTATTGTCACTTGTATGAACAAAGGCAAATTTTGGTCAACGATATCTTTGGATGGTAAATTTGTTTGATAAAAGATGATGAGTTTGTTATAGTTCTCAATATATTTCATGATATGCAAAAAATAAGTGGGATTAATATTACTTGGAACTTATGTCTCATATAATGCCTCAAATAAGATATCCTTATAGGCATCAAATTATTGTCATGGTTTTCAAAGTATTTAAAATTAGTGAAAATTTAATATTTTTAGCTATTTTTGGTTTGGGCTTAAAATTTATGATTTTTTTAAAATCTGAAAATCATTTAATTAATCTTAATTAATTAATTAATTAATTAAATTTAAAATCAAATAATGAACAAAACATTTTTCTAAACTATGCAAATGCTTCTTCAATCCCCCCAACACCCCCCGTGTAATAGCTATTGGCTTTCCCACAATGTGCAAAAGTTCATTAAACTTTTTAAAGCTATGCAAGTGCCTTTTGATTTTCCCATAGTTGTGCAAAAGTGACTTGATGCTTTTTCAAGTCATGCAATTTATCTTTTCAATTTTTGCACATGATGTAATTGTAAATTTAAAAATAATAAACTAATTTGAATAATTTTTTATTATTTAAATTTGTACTTTACTTTTTGAAATTTTGCTTTCATGTGATTTCCTCAGATACTTCCCCAAGTCATGAAATTTTTTTTTGCACTTCCCCAAATCATGTAAATGAAATCTTTTATTGTTGTGCATGTTGTGATTGTCATTATTTTTTAATGGGTATTTACTTTTGATTAAAGCTCCAACCAATCTAAGACATAATCAGGGACCCATATCCCCAAGTGATCATCTATCACAAGTATCAGATATACCAACAACATCCACAACTAGCTCTAAAATATCAAAAAAGGCCACAACCAGTCCAAGAATACCAACAAACAACCACAATCAGCCCAAGAATTCCAATGAGTAGCTAAAACTATCTTGAGAATACTAATAATGGCCAAAACTATCCCAATAATACCAATGATCAACCACAATCAGCCTAATAATACAAATGATTAACCATAACCAACCCAAGAATACCATTAATGGTCATAATCAACTCAAGAATATCAATGACAACCACATCTGGCCTCAGATACTATAGTGATATTTGAACCTGGGTGGAGCTTAAAACAACCAAGCCACTTTACCAACTCACCCAAATCTCATTAGTTTCAATTATCATTATTACTTCCCCAAGTCATGTAAATTAAAATTTCTCTCCTTATAAATATTCTAAAGCTATTATGCACCATTCAAGTGTGCAAAATATTCAAATCATTTTTCCAAATTCCATTTAGCACCAAACTAAAATGATTCTTTGTTTTATTTTAAATAGGGATAATTTTCATTGCAAATTACAAAATTAAGTGAATTAATCGAGGAGCAAACTATATTTGTTTTGGCTGCTAAAGCAAGAAGCCATGCATCCAAAAAGAAGAAATGAAAGTTTTCATAATTATTGTCTTATTTACTTGTTCACCATAAGAGGTCATACAATTGTAAGTTCAAAGAAGATATCTATAAATTAAAAAAAAGAGAAAGAAAATAAAGTAAAAAGAATAGGTTTTGATTTGTTTGTATCTTCTAATGAACTACACAATGTCATATGGCTGGGAAATGGGGTTAGATAATTTTATTTTTACTTGTTAGGCTTACAACAAGAGGCTATTCAGCCACATGAAAATGAGAGGAGAGAGAATGCAAGAAGAAAATAAAGATTAGAATAATTTTCATTTTGTTTCATTTTTTCAACCAAGAGGATGTATGATCATATGACCCATGTGAACATTGAGGATTTTGAAAATAAAAAGTAAAAATTAGATTTAATTTTAATTTTTTTGACCATTAAGGGGAGGTCGTATGACCCATGCAATCTTAAGGGTTTTGAAATTACAAAAATCAAATTTTAGTTTATTTTTGTTTCAGCTCATACCAAAAAGGTCAAACAATTTAATAAAAGGAGTGAGGCTAAGAACATTTGAAAAAGAAAAGAGCAAATTTTTTCCTCTAGCTCATTTTCAGTTGTCACAATATAGTTATCTAATGGAAAACAAAAGTAATGTAAAAAGATCCATTAAAATTCATCTTTTTTCATTTTTTTAAGGTGAAGAATGGTGATTGAGTAGCAGGATGAAATTCATGTGGGATATCGAAGATGCAATGGAGTAATTTGCACTAGCAAAAAAGTGAGTATGGATTTATAGTGCAATTTAAATAACCTATTTTGTTTTAATTTATTTTTCTTTGTCAAATATTCAAATAAGCTGCCATTGTCCAAACACCTCCCCATTTGTCAATTTTCCTATAAAATTTAATGTCTTCATCCTCTGCTTTGGAAAAACCAATTCTGAGCAAAAATAAAGCAAGCATGAAATACCAGTTTCAGGGAGTGACACCTCTCTCACCATTGAAATTCAATGTGGTGAACATTGCAGGGATCTGTCTAGGTCATATTGACTTAGATGAATTTTGGGAGAGAAATAATGCTATACATAAAACTAACTTTCGCCAAAGTATTTTGATAGTGGATTGGCACAAGATATAGTGTTTCCAATTTTAATACAATCTCCTGAGTTGGTTTTGGTTATGGTGAAACACTATAATTTAAAACCTAAAGAGATAAGAAAGCACATAGGGTAAAGTTTGCAGACAATCTTACTAAATTTTCCCCTTTAGAACCTTAGTCATCAAGGATCATTACAAAGATGGAAGGATCTAAATTAAATGCAGTTGGGTTTAACACAACATGACAAAAGTGCAAAAAGAAACAGTTGTACAAAGTAAAAGTTTGAATTATCCTTAGCAAAGGTGAAGACAAATAGAATCCATCTAAAGCTTTTTGTCTTTTCATGTAAAATATTAAATCTTATTTTGCAATTTCTAGTTGTAAATTTTATAAATGAAAGATTGTGAATATAATTCAAGAAAATGCACTATGTCAACTTTATAATTCATGAAGTCCTAATTGAACTTGGTACAAAAATCACAATTTCACCTTTGAACTATTCAAGTCATGAAATTTCTCTTTTGCACTCTTGCATGTGGTGCAATTGCATCAACCAACTTTTACACCACATAAGTGGTGCATTTTTGTAAATTCACTTTTACACCATCTAAAATGCAAAAAAGATGGTTATGCACGGTAACCACCTTCCCATGCTATAGATATGAGTGTTAAGCATAGTAGAAAGGATATTTTTGAATAATGGGACTTTGAGACATATTTTTGGAAGGTGAAATTGTATTACAACTCAACAAAGATCAATACAAAGACGGAGATTTATAAAATGTGTATTTATATTCTCTTCACAAATAATGATTGTGTGTATGATTAATTTGTATTCAAATATTTGATTTTAAAACATTATCATAATAATTATTAATTAATCTTAATGTGGAAATTGCACAATAAATTTTCTTTTTGAATCTATGTCTCTTATTTCCACAAATTTAAAATCTCGGTGGGGTTTAAGCAATATTTTAATTGTATTTTATGGGTAGATATGGAATGGTTGTTTTTGGTTTGCTATTAGTATCAAGGAATAATCTTAGTGTATGTTTTTAAATCCTAATGGTGTACTTATTTCTTTACCATCCATTGAATGAGAAGATATTTCCATGACCACAGTGTCTATCCTTCTTAGGCTATTCTAGTGAATCTCTATGTTTAGTCACATAGAGTCATCCTTCATTTTTCTTAAAATTATTATGGTAGATTATATGTTAATTGGATATAATAATTCTATTCTCCTTTTATTCCTTTATTTCCCATTATTCCCTTCATTCACCTCATTTCCTTTTTGTGCTTTCTAGTTAAAAGTATGAAACCCCCAAGAGAAAATATTTTTATTGTAAATAGTTGTGAATAACTTTTCCCCATATTTTCCCTTTTTGAATTTCAATAAAATTATCTTTACTTGATAATAGAAAATAAACTTTGTCTATGTGTTGCTAACTAACTTTAGAACTTAGTTCCCACATTGTTGATTCAAAGTCACCAATTTGTCCCCCTAACAAATTTTTGAGCCAACAGTTTTTAGAGATTTCTTTAGGGAATTGATGTGTTTTATGCACATAAATTTTAAACATTTCAAGGAACATCCCTTATAATGGAGGTTGGAGAATCTGCTGAGAATAATTACTTAGTGACTGCACCTTTCTGATTATAGAGATGGCATTGGTTCACCCCAACACCAATGCTCTTTGCATCTCATGGGGAAAACATTTTGGGCCATTGGATTTATCCCAATATAATGAGTTACCATATTTCTCAAGGAAGATATTTATAATTTTTTATGGATAAAATGGTCAAGATGCAAATAATCATGTATTGGCCTTCACATTATCCTATAGAATTTTGGGAATTATGCATGAAGATGTCACTGTTGATATTTTTGTTAAGACTCTCATAGGACTTGATACTAAGTGGTTTTAGCACATATAATATGGATGCATTTTTGATTAGGACTCCTTGAATAATAATTTCATAAATAGATTTAAACTAGTTAGGGATGAGTGTGCATTATTGTTAGATTTATTTCAAATCTAGAAACAAGAAATTGAGAAGATGAGAGAATTCATAACTCACTTCAAAAAATTATTGAGACTGATTCCTAAGGTAGATCAACTATGTCCCAATAATAAACTCTATTTATTCATTAGTTATCTACATCTAGAGATCAAATTGATCTTAATGAGGAACAAAGTGAATGACTTAGAATCCATGTAACATGAAGCTATCGAGATTGAAGATGACATGGTTTTATCTAAAATATTGAAGAATGAAGTTGTAAAAATATTATAACTATTATAAATAGTGAGGAAGTAGTGAAACCTGATAGTCAAGAGTCATCATCATTAAGAAAATATATTCCAAACATAAATTCCTGATCAAATATGTCATAACTCTAATAGAGGAAATGGGAAAGTCCTTCCTATAACATATGATTGTTTTAGTTTCACAATTATGGAAAAAGGTGAAAAATTAAGAACTAATGATTGATCCAAAAATAGATGAAGAATTTGTCTTCCCCCTTATTAGAGAAGATAAATATTTACCTATTTCAAGACTACTCAAACTTCATAGTCCTAGGATAAAATGATCTATTTGAGGAACAACTAGTTGAGCTATAAATAGAGAGGAGTAATAATACAGAATGTGATATTTTAATTTCTGAAGGTGAAGATAACATAGAACTGAATTTTCTAAAAAAAATAAGATTCCCCATATGTCAGAATGGAATAATCAGAGAGAAAAAGTGAATATTCATTGGGCACATCTTTTTCATGTCACATTGTAGAAAATTTCTCTATAGGATTTGAATCCAAAGTAATCGAGCCTATGTAGATTGAAAACCATAGTCATGTGAAGGTTGAAATCAAAAAATATGTGAATATGAAACAAAATGAATGATGTCTAATATTAATTATAAGTGAAATGGAAATTATAAAGGCAAAAAATATTGACAAATATGATGATGATGATGATGATGATGATGATGATGATGATGATGATAAATTCATTTATACCATGGGAAGCAATTCATAAAAGAATATCAACACTCAATTCATTCCATAAAATATTCCTATTATTGTTCTAGATTAGAAAGAAACATGCAATAGACTTCTCTCTGATTCAGTTCTTGTATCTATCAAAGATGCATTTTAAGTCACCCAAGAAGACATTGAAAAAGTCCAGTACTGCTCAATAGTGCTCAAAAAAAAATGGAGAGTTTATAATGATTTCATTTCAAAACTAAAAAATAGTAGTGGTTTGTCTATTCATGATCATCCATGTGTGAATGATAACTATAAGTTCCTCTTCCCACCTGCTTGGTCACTATTGCTAAATGTGTTTGAAGTTCATAAGTCAAATCCATTGTTTCAAAATGGTAGCTATTTATCATAGCTAGTGAATGTTTTGTATAGTATTTTATTTTTCCTCTATCTATAAATAATCATGTTTTCCCTATTTTGGCTTGTTTCCTTTTCATGTTTTTGTTTTGGTGTGTGTGTTGCTTTTCAATAACTGTAACCATCTATCTATTGATCCTTATTTTCTAGGTATTAGTCCTTCTACCTACACATATTTATAACTATGATCTCTATTTTGGAAATATCATGGTAAATCACATGATTTACAAGAATGTCAAAATGGTCATTGCTTCAAGGTCGATGAAAAGATCAAATTTTTTGAAATACACATTGAATTTTTTTAGCTAAGTGGATCTACAAGACAAAAAGGTTGATAGTAGATTCAAAGAATAACTTTTGTAGTCATCAAAAATGATGATTTGTATGTTTGTTCATAAAATGATAGAATGGACAAGTTTTTCATGGATCTCTTCAAGTGAGCAGGTGGTAAACGTGCAAATTTTCAAAACATGAGATTTGGCCAGACAACTCATGTTCATTTCTCTATGATTGAGATAGGTGAACTAGATATGAATTGGTTGGATCAGAATGTGAAAATATGAGATATAAAAAATTTCATGGATCTTTCTTAATGATAGTGATGTGAATTTTTTTTTAGAATGGGACATCGACTATGTAGCCCAATAGACAAGGCTTAGATCACTTGCTAAGATTTGTACTATATTTCAAGATTCCAAATGGTGAGACATTGAGTGGTTTTAAAAGTAAAATTTTAGATCGAAATACATTCTAAGAGAATATATTGGTTAACTATAATTCAAGGATTTTGAGTCATACAATTGAGTGTATTAATAATCTCTTGATTAAACATTTTTTAGCAAAAGAAGCTCCGTCACTCTTGAGTATATGAAGGATAGGTTTCTCTCTTTTAATTTTAGTTTGTGTGAAAACACATTATGAAAAATTCTCTCACATATATTATCCTTTGAGATATGTGATAGCATCTATTAGATTGAGTACCTAATGCCCTCACATATCCTATCCATTGACATGTGATAGCATTAAAATGGTTTGAGGATCCATCATTTAATCAAATATAGTTTGCTTCTCATTTGATCAAGTTACAATCAAATTTAAGACTCCTTTTCCCAATGGATAAAATACTTGATTATGAAAGCAAAGTCTAATTTATTTACATCCCTTGTAGTTTTAAATATTAGTTAGATCTAGCTATTGTCACAATTTTTGAAAATTTTAATTAGCGAAAATTTAATATTTTTGACTATTTTTGGTTTGGGCTTAAAAATTTTGAATTTTAAATTTTTTGAAAATTAAGTAATTAATTAATTTAATGGAAAATTAAATCATGAATAAAACATTTTTCTCAACTGTGTAAATGCTTCTTCAAGCTTCCTTGTGTAAAATTTGTTGGCTTTCTTACAGTGTGCAAAAGTTCATTAAACTTTTTTAAGTTGTGTAAGTGATTTTTGCTTTTCCCACAATTATGAAAAAGTTCCCTGACACTTTTTCATGTCGTGTATTTTTTTTTTCTTTTTTTCATATAGTGCAATTGTAAATTTAAAAATAATAAATCAATTTAAATAACTTTTAATTATTTCAATTTGAAATTTACTTTTTGAAATTTGGTTGTCGTGCAACTTCCTTGGATACCTCCCCGAGTTGTGTAAATTTGTTTTGGCATTTCCCCAAACTTTGGAAATGAAATCTTATACTTATGTGCATGTTGAAATTTTCATTATTACTTCCCTGAGTCATGAAAATTAAAAATTCTTTCCATCTAAAGATTCTGAAGCCATTACACACTTTTCAAATGTGTAAAAGTTTTAAATCTTTTTTCCAACTTTCACTTAGCACCAAACTAATATCATTCTCTATTTCTTTTTTAATAGGTGGAATGTTAATTTCAAATTTAAAAATGAAGTGAATTAATGAAGGAGTAAAATGTATTTGTTTTGGCTACCAAAATAAGAATCCATGCATCCAAAAAGGAGGAAGGAAAGTTTTTATAATTGTTTTCTTGTTTCCCTGCTCACCACAAGAGGCTGTAGAACCATACAATCAAAGAAGAGATTTATAAACTAAAAAAGAGAAATAAAAAAAGTAAAAAGAACAAGTTTTTATGTGTTTACAGCTACCAATGAACCATATGGTGTTGTATGAAGGAGGTTAGATAATTTTGTTTATTTGTTTGGATTGTGAAAAGAGGCCATACAACCTTGTGCAAAGGAGAGGAGAGATAATTTGATAAGAAGATAAAGAGAAGAATATTTTTCATTTTGTTTCCTTTTTCTAACTAAGAGGTCATATGGCTATACGACCTATGTGAACATTGAGGATTTTGAAAATAAAAATAAAAAATTAGATTTAATTTTCATTATTTTTTACCATTAAAGGGAGGCCATATGGCCCATGAAATCTTAGGGGTTTTAAAATTTTATAAAAGCAAATTGCATATTTTTATTATTTTGGCAAGCATATCAAAAAGGCCATATGGTTTAATAAAAGGATTGAGGTTAAGAAATTTTGAAAAAGAAGATATAATTTTTTTCTCTGGCTTATTTTCATTCATTAGAATACAACTATTTGATGGAAAATAAAAGTAATTAAAAAATTTCAATTAAATTTTATCTTTTTCTTTTTTTCTGGTGAAGAAAGGTGATTGAGCAACATAGTGAAATTCCTATGAGATATTGAAGAGGCACTGGATCGATTTATATAGGAAACATTGTGAGTATGAATTTTTAGTATAATTTAAATAACTTATTTTGTTTTAAGTTATTTCATCTTATCAAATTTGCAAATAAGTCACCATTATGAAAATACCTCCTTGACTATTAATTTTCTCATAAAATTGAATGTCTTCATCCTCTTCTCTAGAAAAACTAATTCTAACCAAAGACAAAGTAAGCATGAAATACCAATTTTAGGGAGTGACACCTCTCTCACCATTAGAATCCAATGTGGAAAACATTACAGATATTGATCTAGGTCATATTGACTTAGATGAATTTTAGGAGAGAATGAATGTGGCACATAAAACTGACTTTGGTTAGAGTATTTTTTGATACTAGATTGACATAAGATACAATGTTTCCAATTTCATTGTAATCTCCTGAGTTGGTTTTGGTTATGGTGGAACACTATAATTCAAAATCTTGAAGAGATAA
The DNA here is from genome assembly GCA_037957365.1 of Torreya grandis. Classification (NCBI taxonomy): domain Eukaryota; kingdom Viridiplantae; phylum Streptophyta; class Pinopsida; order Cupressales; family Taxaceae; genus Torreya; species Torreya grandis. The sequence continues at coordinate 3,529,483 of JARHVA010001358.1, forward strand.
GAAAGCACATAGGGTAAAGTTAGTAGATAGTCTTACTACATTTTCCCCTTTAGAACCTTAGTCATCAAGGATCTTTGCAAAGATGGAAAGATTCTAATTGAATGTAGTTGGGTCTAATGAAACATGCCATAAGTGCAAAAATAAATAGTTGTAAAAATCAAAAGTTGAAATTGTTCTTAGTGAAGGTGCAGAAAAATAAGCTCTATCAAAATCTTCTAGTCTTTTCATGTAAATGTTAAATCTTGTTTTTTAATTTCCAGTTGCAAATTTTGTAAATGCAAACTCAAAAATGTAATTCATATAAATGCATGGTGTCAACTTTGTAAATCATGAAGACCTAATTGCACTTGGTGAAAAAAACATAATTGTACCTCTGCACTTTTCAGGTCATGCATTATCTTTTGCATTCTTTCACATGGTGCAATTTCATCAACTCATTTTAAAACTACTTAAGTGGTGTATTTTTGTAAACTCGCGTTTACACCATGTAAAACACAAAAAGGGTGGTTACGCACCATAACCACCTTCCCAAATTATAAATATGAGTGTTAGGCTCATTATAAAGGGGATTTTTTAAGAACAAGACTCTGATACATATTTTTGGAAGGCGATATTGTATTACAACTCAACAAAAATCAATACAAAGAAGGAGATTTGTAAACTATGTGTTCAAATTCTCTTCACGAATTATGACTATGTGTATGATTTATTTGTATTTAGATATTTTCTTTGGAAATGTTGTCATAAGTATTATCAATTAATATTAATGTTAAAATTGTATAGTATGATTTCTTTTAGAATCTATGTCTCTTATTTTCAAAATTTTGAAATCTCTGTGGGATATAAGCAATATTTTAATTATCTTTTATGGGTAAATATAAGATAGTTTTTTTTGGTTTGCTATTAGTATCAGAGAATCATCTTAGTGTATTTTTTTCACTCTTAAGGGTGTAATTATGCCTTTACCACCCATTGAATGAGAAGATATTTACATGAACACAGTGTCACTCCTTCTTGGGCTATTCTAGTGAATCTATGTGTTTGGTCACCTAAAAGCATCCTTCATTTTTCTTGAGATTATTATGGTAGATTATATATTTTACTGAATAAAATAATTTCATTATATTTTTATTCTTTTCTTTCCTATCATTCCCTTCATTCACTTCATTTCCTTTTTATATCCTTTATGTACTTTCTAGTTAAAAGTATGAAACCCCCGACATTAAACATTTTTGCTATAAATAATTGTGAATAAATTTTCCCCTATTTTTCCCTTTTTGGATTTCAATAAAGATAGTTATACCTAATAATAGGAGAGGGATTTTGTCCCTTCATTATTGACTTATGTAAGGACTTAGTTCCCACACTATTGATTTTAAGTCACCAATTTATCCCCTTGACAAATTTTTGAGCTAACAAGATTGATTTAGGAGCTCAAGGATTGAAATTTTTGTATGTGTATTTATTAATTTGTCAATAATGTCAAATCCATTATATTTTGGTTATGTGGCATTGAAAAATGAATTTTGAAGAAATATTAAGTGTTGCTTTCTATTTAAAACCTTCTTATTGTAAACATTAAAACAAGAAGGAGCCTATAGGAATACAAGTTTTGAATCCTTTATAGATCAAAATGATTTAATTAGGAATGAGATATAGCAAATAAGAAACACTATAAGGCATTGGACCATGAAATAATTTACAAAGATGTCCATCAAAAAAATGATTTCAAAATTTATAACAATTTAGGGATCAATAATAGAAAAATTAGAAAACCCTAAGTGACCAAGAGTTTGATGTTTAAAGATTGGGTTTACCAAATGTTTGGTCTAAGGTGATCTTATCATTAACCCTAGATTTTGATTATATGTGTATATGTCAATGAATGGCACAAAGGTGATAATTAGATATGTAGTAGGCCAACTAGATGTTAAAATTAGATATAATCATACATTGAATTTATTATGTTGAGATAGTCTAAATATGAAAAGTACAATTGTGCTAGATATAGAAATGACAAAGAAGTGATGTACTTAGCTTGTTATGATGTTAAAGTAGTTGTGGATATAGAAAAAGTAGAAAATAAGATAGAAAGATATTTTAGAACAATCATCAGATTTTGGATTTGATACTCATGGATCTTTGGATAGTAACATCAGCCTGGGATGGTTGTATTGACACTATTGTCTGGGTTTGATGATAGTGTCTTGTATGGAATATCTAAAACTATAAGATGAGACCACCTAGATGCTTCTAGTTTTTATTATCCTTTACTCTAGTGCATTTAGATCTAAGTTATGGATCATCACTCCTTATGAAATGGAAAAACCTTAGTTTTCTATCTTCATGGTGACCATGGGGGGAAATAGGTTAGTGGGAACATGATGTTGAGATGACCCTAAAGAACCCAATATCATAGGTAACTTCCTACATATCCAATACTCTAAAAGAAGGCCTCAGACTCATTAGGTTTTCCCTTACATGTTTGCTTGTGTGTGAATCATATAATATGTGCAAATCAAGTACAATAGTGACCTAACATGTAACTTGGCAAATCAGGTTCTTGGGCTATGCCTTTAGTAGTTCAAACCTATAGATGTGTTACACCTATGAATAGTATGGAAATATGAAAAATTTGTTCAATTGAATGATTGATAGAGTGATTTTGATAAGTTACCTTAGTCTCTTTGATCTTTTTTTAGGTGAGGAATGAATGAGGGTTGATCTTGTATTTATATCAATCCCTTTGGAGTAATAACTTGTATTAAATAACTTAGGCCAAAAATTAGGATATGTTTATTTTATAAATTGGATGACTTTAAGACACTAGACACTTATTTCAGGACATGACATTAGCATTGATGCTACTATTTATCTCATACGTTAGTGTCTAAAGAGAAGGAAAGTAGGTATAGGTTGACAACTTGTAAAGATAGAAGATAAATACTTTTTAAGTATTATGGGAAAGGTAGAAGACCTAGGTCATCAACATAAGACTAGTTTGAATAAGATATATGGGTGAAAGGGCACACATATAGAGTAGATGTGAGACTTGTAGAAGCAGGATAGCTAAATAACTAAGAGGAACAACCAAGATCATAGTTTTCTAAGTGTACAATATTGAGGTGCTATATAATCATAAAATATCAACTACATTTTCATTTACTTGAATGTTTTTTTAATTAATTGATTTTGAATAATCTATCATGGTATGCTCTCCCCTTTCCCTCTTTATGGATCTTGGGTGACTGTATGCACCCAATTTTTTTACAGTATGATATTCTTGACATGACAAGTATGATGATGATGCAATGACCTCCTAATGATGCTCAAATAGAAAATGTGGAGAAGGAATACATATATTGGAGGTTAGTTTTGTGTTAGTCCAATAAAAAATCAAAATAACACACTAAAATCCTAACACCTCATCCTAGACACTAGGGAGATCATAGGTAACAAGACTGCATATGAAAATACAACAAAAACTTTAAATAATATACTCTTTTACCTTCCCTGGAGCTTCCAACTGAATTGTTGAATGGCTTTCTCAACTTGTGCATCAAGAAATCTTCATCACTAGATCTTTGTTGGCTTCACATTTCCTTAGTACCTTGGCTTTGATTTCTTGCCTTAAGATTTGGGCATGGTAACATTACTTGCATAAGGCTTATGGAGTGAATTTTGCATAATAACTCTACAATATCCAAGCTCAGAAATGAATGGGTATGGCCCTGTATTTATAGCCTCAAGAAATAACTCTCACCCAAGGTGAGTTAAGGCTAAGTTTAAACATGGAATGGGTTAAAACTAACCCCAAGTGAGTTAAGACTAATCGTAATTGAGTTAAAAAATTTCATGTAATTATGATTTTCAATTACTAGGCATGACTCTCAAATTAGTTATTTTGGGATATTTTAGAAGAGCTTGACAACTTATAAAAGCAATGATGAAAGGTTTGATTTTTTGATTTTTGGAATTTCTATTTTTAGATATTCATTAATTACAAATGGATAATTCAAGTAAGAATTTAATATTGTTTAATTATATAATTTATTTTAATTAGCATTTTTTCTCTTTCAATATTTGATCAAGTTTTCTACTTAATAGTTCCATAGGTCAAATTGCTAGTTATTATTTTGTAAGGTGATTAGGGATGAATCCATGAGAGGTTATTGTTGCATACAGGCTAGTATCCCAAACATGAATGCCTCAACATGATTTTGAGCATTGATGAATGATGTAGGAGTAAATTTGGAACATTCAATGATTCCTAGGCTTATTTTGAAATTATTGGTACGAATCATTCTAAAGTCTAGTCAAAAGCTAGTTGTGTCTAGTTTTAGATATCTATTGTTTGCCCCTCATTGGGAAGGCATTTCAAGTTATAATCATAGTAATGTATTATCAAATAATGAAAAGGTCTTGTATGCCTAGTGCTTCAATGAAAATGGATGAGCTCTAGATGCCCCCTCGAAGGATTAATTGATAAAGAAGGTTGGTGATCAATCCCTCAAAACAAGAAAATTATTGGACCAAAAGGTTAAAGGAGTGGAAAAGACCAATTTTCCCATAGGCCATTATAATTAATGGCATGGTGAGCTTCCCCAATTAGGTAGATAAAAAAGATGATTTGCCTAAAGGCAGTTATAATGATTGACATATTGAGTTAAAAAGATAATGATTTACCTAAAGACAATTGTAATAATTAGCCAAAGGATAATATTAATAAGAGAATGATTTGCGTAAAGGTGGTTAAAATAATTAAAAGGGGAAAAAATGCTTTTCCTATAGATGGTTATAATCATTGGTAGGATAAAAACATGCTTCAATTGGGTAGATAGAGATAATGGTTTGCCCAAAGGTAGTTATAAGAATTATCACAATGAAAACGTGCCTCAATTGGGAAAAAGAAAAATAATGATTTGACCAAAGGTGGTTATAATCATTAACCTCTTGATAGTTTGAAATATAGTGATTTACCCATAGGTAGCTATAATCATTTGCTATTTGAGTGAGATGATACACAATAATTTTCCCAAAGGTGGCTAGAATCATTGGCAAAATGATGGGAGTGATATGGAAAATTGGAATGCGAGGATTATGTACTGAATCTATACTGACGGAGTAAGAGTAAGTTGGTACATAGGAGAAAAATGAATTTGGGAAACATACTAGTATGGAGATGTACATCCTAACTATAAAGGATTAATATTATTTCGTGATTTAATTTCTTTATATGTGGGAAATGAGTGGATAGATCCAAAAAAATTTAGGTGCCAAGGAGAAGTGCATGGCCTCATTACTTTTAATATTTCTTGAGATCATTTTTCCATAACATGTGATGGTATAAATCATAATAAAACACCATGATAACTTATCTAAAATATGCATAAGGACTGACATGCAATCTAATAAACAAATGAATACAATGCACTAATTATAAAAACCATGACAACAATGTTGATGATGAATATGGATGGACTTAAGTAGAATGTATAAGGAATCAACCAATGAACACATAGATACTAAGTCAAGGCACAAGAATGAAAGTAAACAAATAAGAAAATAGAAAAACAAATAGAAAGATAAAACACCAAGAAACAAAAAGTACAACAAAACATAAAGAAATAAAAAAGTGAACAAAACAATCAAAACAACATGATACAAACATAATCAATGGTTAATAATAATGTTAGTGCAAACAAAATGACAAAAAAAATGGGGGAATAGAAGGAAATGAAGGGGTAGTTGAGTTGATTCAGATGCATGAGGCAAGTGGATGTTACCCACATAGTTCCATGGATACAAGGTACAACATAAACTTTAGGCCAAATGTAGTTCTCCTAGGAGATGGGATAGAATAAAAATGGTGATCAAGAAAACATGATTGATTAGGTATAGGAATATGGGAATGGTCTCACAAAATGGCAAGAGTGTGAGATGATGGTTGCTCAAAAAATGATGAGAGAATAAGGGTTAATGGCTAAGAAGGATGTGGAATCTAAGAGATAAGTAGTTTTTTTGTGAATTAGTGAGGATTCATAGAATCCTTAAGGAAAATAAGTGGGTTTTTGTGATTTTTGTTCATATTTTATAAATGTTTTTAGAATTTTTAGAGTATTTCAAATCAATAGAGGATGATGAGATATTCAACAGTCCAACTCACAAAATAATGAGAGTGTTACAACTTAAATTTATCATAAAATGGTGAGAGTGTGGCAAAGGGTGACTGAGCTAACCTCACCGTGAATCAAGCGTTACATATTCCTAGGATGGGACCTCAAGTCATTGTATTTTCTAACTTACATTATACGAATCTAATTAGTAGAAAGCTTTAAAATTAGGCAAATGTCATAGTATAGCATAGGAATGGAAAGGTGGGACTTTAAATCATGATAAAGATGTTGTTCTTAATATTCCCATAGACATTTATAATTAGGAAATAATGGCATAGGTCAATAATACTATTTTTCCTAAAGGAAATTATAATTAGTAACATATAGTGGAACACTGATTTGACCAAAGGTGGTTATAATCAAGAACACTCAAAATGAAATGAAATAAAGAATGAAGGATGTAACTGCTAAACCATTTTCATACGCGTCTAAAATATGGCCTCTATCTAGAATAATGAATCAACTATTGAAACTTGATCTGAATTTTCTCATTGAAGGTACCCAAAGAGCCAATGAAACAAAACCAAGGTGAAAGGGTTTGGGTAGGGAGGGTAAAAGTAAATCTGGTCAATAAGAAAGGTATGGTAGAATGGTATAGGGTATGTTACAAAAAAGGATGGTGATATTATGATATAATGAAAATGTGCCTCATAGACAACACTTTAGGTCTCTAAAGTGAAATAACACTTGAGGTGTATGATGTTCATCAACCCATCAAGTTCATCCCCATCTAGTGTAGTGAGACTATATGCTCTAGAACCATAATTTACAACAATGATATATGGGCTTATCCAATTGGGCTTGAACTTGACCTTCTTCTTCTTCTTATTCATAGCATTTTTTTGTTTCTCTTTGAAAATAAGATCCCCAAGATCAAATTCTCTATGTTTGAGCTATCAGGTTATAGTGGCCATGGATTCACTTTTGGTAGTCTCAAAGGTTTTTAATAGTGAAAATGAATTTTTCATCAAGTAATTCTATCTCTTGAAGGCAAGATACTTGGTAATATTCATCATCCAAGACATGTTTTAACAAGATTCATAGAGAAGGTAACTCAACCTTAATAGGAAGATAAACTAGGGAATATAGAGTGGCTCCTATTAGAATATAGTAATTAGTGTGGTATGCCCAAAGGGTGCATAATATTTGGAGGTGATAATCATGGTCAACATCATTGAAAATATTTTTAAGGATGTTGAAAATGGTTTTGTTGGATACTTCTACTTGGCCATTACCTTTTGGGTAATATGCAGTAGAAAAATATTGAGGCATATTGTACTTGACACAAACATTTTGACATCCTTGTTCTTAAATTATCCACCATCAACAAAGATAAAGTTAGATGGGATATCATAATGATAGATGAGATGGTTGAAGATGAACTCAAAAATTTGTTTTCCAATCATGTAAGTGAGGGTACAGCTTCAACCCACTCAGTGATAAATTTGGTATTGGTAAGGATGTGTTTATGGCCATCATATGAGGTTGGGTTAATATTCCTAATGAGATCAAGTCCTCATGTTGTGAATGGCCATGGTATGATAATTGGTTTTAGTGTTTTGGCCAAGTCATGAACCATATTGGCATGCCTTTGACACTTGTTGCATCATTTAATGTAAGTAATTACTTCTGATCCATAGTTGGCCAATAATATCTAGTACATAAGAACTTTCTGGCTAGGATGACCCTGCTAGTGTGGGATCCACATACTCTGTGAACTTACCATAATGCTAATGTTGATTCTTCCAAATTTATAAAAAAAAATTAGAATTCCATCAAATTTGTAACAGTAAAGGGTTAGGTCAAGTAAGGTATATTATGAAGATTGGTGGGTAAAGGCCATTTTTTATTTGTATGATAGTTTTGGTGGCATAATATGGTCATGAATATAGGTAAAAAGGTCTGAATACCATATAGATATGGGACCAACAATATCATAAATCATTCAAATAGTTGAAGGTTTATGAGCAAACACTAGAAGATTTTCAATGAGGAATTGATATTCTTTTCCCTTTTGTGTGTGATAAATCAAAGAGACAATGGTGGCCATGGCATCTTTTATTTAGTTACTATCCCTTGGTATGTGTTCAAATTGTATGTCAGTAATTTGTAGTTTAATATTGTTGACCATGGCCTTGTATGGCACCAACTTATCATCTTTAATTTAAAAGTAGTTTATAAGTTTATTGATGATTAACTAAGAATAACCATAAACTATGAGATGTTAAATATTATATTGTACTAGTTACCATATCCCTATAGCGAGTGATTTGTATTCAACCATGTTGTTAGTACAAGGAAATCTGATACAGGATGATTTAGGGATAATATCCCCTTGTGGTGTAATAAACAATAGGCCTACCCTTGATCTATGTGATGTGAATGATCCATCAAAATATAGCTTCCAGTGTTGCTCCTTAGGAGTTATTTCATTTATGTTCATAATGGACTAATCTAAGAACTAAAAATTTAGAGGTTTGATATCTACAAGGAGAGCTTCAGCAAGCTAATTTATAAGTACTTGTCCCTTTATAGCCTTCTGGTTGATGTATTCTATCTCAAACTCACTCAAAAGTATGATATATTTAGCCATTAAAATTTATAAAGATATCTTAGATAGTATATAATTTAGTGGATCTACTTTAGAAATAACTATAGTCTTGTTTTTTAGCACGTAATACCATAGTTTATGTACTACAAAGACCATATCTAAACAAGCTTTTTCAATAGGCATCTAGTTATGTTTATACACAACCATTGTATAGATTAGATAGTACATGAATTGTTATTTTCCAATGTCATCATGCTAATCTAGAAGTTCCCTTAGGGATTTGTCTATGGTAGAAATATATAGCAAGAATGGCTTTCTTGGTATAGGTGGAAACAAGATAGGTATATTGGCAAGATATTCTTTTAAGAGTTAGATGGCTTCCTATCATTCTTCATCCCAAATAAATGTGACACCCTTCTTTAGTAAGTATGTAAATGGATGGCATTTTTCATCCAATTAAGAAATGAAGCATTAGATAAATTGTATCTTGCCCTACAAACTATGAGCTACTTCAAATTAGGTAGAAGCATCTCAGTAATGGCTTATACTTTGGTAGGATCAACAATCAATGAGAGATATGAAACCTAATAATTTTCATTAAGTTACATCCAAAATACACTTTTTAGGATTGAGTCTAACCTTGTATTCATGCAGCCTCTCAAATATTCTTCATAGTATGGTTAGATGATCAACCCCAATCTTTGATTTATCCAATATATTGTCAATATAGTATTCAACAATGGCATGCATCATATCATGAAATATGATAATCATGGATATTTGGTATGTGGCCCCAGCATTCTTGAAACCAAATGGTAGAACCTAATAATAAATCATTCCCCATGGAGTGGTGAACATTTTTTTATGTTGGTCTTCTAATGCAATCCAAATTTGGTTATATCTTGAAAATACATCCACTAATGAAAGCAGTTTATACCCTACTATGGAGTCAACTATAATGTCAATGTTTGGAAAAGGAAATTCATTTTTGGGGCATGCCTTTTTATATATTTGAAATTAGTGCATATTTTGATTCCTTCAGTCTTCTTATTGACTGACACAATATTCAAGATCCACTTTGAGTAGTTGATCAATCAAATACATCTCACTTCTAAGAGTATTTACAACTCTTTCTTTATAAAAACAACAATGCAAGGATGCATCTTGAGTAATTTATTTTTGTGGTTAAGGGTGTTCACCCATTCTCAAAAATAGGATGTAGGATCTAGTTTGATAAAAAAACCCTTGTTTGTGGTCTCCCAACAGAACATTGTCTTTTAGGCAAAGAAAATCACAAAAGGCCTCATTATTATTAAACTCATTCACAATACTGTGGATTATTGTTGGTCCCAAGCTATAATTTTAGGGTGATATAAAGGAAGTGAGTTGTTGAAAATAACTGGGGTAAGAGTATAAATGGCATATGGCTCAAATAGATTAGTATTAGCAATGTCTTTATAAGGGCTGTGATCAGACTCTGCTTCCTTATTGACATTGTCATCACTAGTTTCTGGTGTTAGAACACAAATAAGATGCGTGGGGTTACCCCTAATAAATTTAAATTATATACGATAGGTTCTTTTATACTAAGTTACATAAGTTGGCTCAAAATTACCCTATTGATTTGGACACGACCTCTGTGGCTCCAACTAAAAATTCATCCTTATTTTCAAGCAAGTGATGATAAAACAAATAAGGATTATATTTTTAAGGCATAGTAATTTAATATGATTGTTATTGAACTTTTTCTATAACTGATGGTACACTATCAAGGTATTGTGTATGTATGCACCTAAATCGACTCAGCCTAATAATTCTATTTATTTCACTAATTCAACCTATAACTATCTTCCCAATTAAATTAACTAATATCCCAATCCCTACATCAAATTGACCACATCCCATAAACATTATTTTAATCTTGTAACTAATTAATCACCCTCATTAACTCATTAACTAATCCTATTTAGCTACTAACCTACTCATTAACCCACTTGTCAATTTAAAAATACCTTTTATTCACCTACCCATCTACCACCCTACTAAACTAGCCATTCCTTCACCCCTATTCCCTATTGTAGATTCTAGAATTAGAGAATTCTATAATGTCTTATAATTTAAACCTTATCCATATATAACCCTCTATTCTAAAGGATTCCAAGGATTAAAAATTCTTTGAAAAATTCCCAACCATTGATTTCAATGAGCTCAAGATTAAATTTGAGCTATTTATTTTCCCTCCTATGGCTTATACAAATAAGCCATACCTCCATGACCAACTAACTTGAAACTTTTAAGCCTTAAGAACATCCTTTCATCCATCATTCAAGTACTCCCATAACCTTGCCATATCAATAAATAAGCCAAGAATCTATTGAAGCCATTATCAAGCTCAATCAAGTAATCTAAAAATCCACTCATTATGCATTTAAAATCGGTTTGGCAATCTCGGAAAGGAGATATACAAGATAAAAGGATGGTAAGTGATGCCTATGTAAGTATCTGATTGTCTCTTTATCCTTTTCTTTGAATTTGTTTGCATTTTGGGTTTTTATTAATAAAATTAGTAATATATGAATAATCTAAAATACACTCAAACAACACAATTTGTTCTTGGTCTTGCTCCAAGTATAGATGTGTGTTAACCAAATAATGGGCTAAAGGATCTTGGATCCATTCCCTAGATTAAGTATTGTAAGAAGGATAGGGATCCATCTCACAAACTACATCATCACCATAAGGGTCTTGAACAAAGTCATCTTATGTAAACACATTACCATAACCTAGATTGTACATGGATTCACTATGAGTGTAATGAGATAGATATAAACCAATGATAAATGTTTTGTGAAAATTATCTAGAGCTATAAAAACTTTGAAAAATAATGTCCAAAGGAAAAATGGTCCAAACTTGTCCAAACTTGGTGTAGGGATGGAGTTGTATTTCTGAAAAGGTCTAAGTTAAAACTTGGTCTAAAACAATCTAACATCAAATGTCTTAAATAAAAGGGTCAAGTGGATGAATAAAAATAGTAATGCTAAATGTACATACAAAGTGTTTCAAAAAAGTCTAAACTAGGTCTAAATAAATAAAGGTTGCTAGGTCTTTTGGAAAATAAGGCACAAAATCTAGGCTCAAAATAGGTATTGCTAGGTCTTTTAGAAAAGGCATAAAAGCTAGACTTTAAACAAAACAATGTCTAAAAGTTAAGAGATTTAATCTAAAAAATTATCAACACTTTTACACAAACTAATATTTAATATTTAAACATGAACTTGGCCATTTGGTAAAAGACATGGAACATTACACACATTGAAGATAGACTATTTCCCTAATTTTAGGCACAACAATAGTATTTAAATCAAGCAAGGAATTAGTATAAGTTACACAACCCAAAAGATAATGATAAATCTCTGGGCCAAAATTATATGAGTTATAGGAAGAAATAAATCAATGTTTAGATCTGAACTTGTCAAGACTAATTTCAAACTCAACTTGGAAGACTAGGCTTCTTTAAAACAAATAACAAGCTAGACAAGAATGAAGGGCATGATGGTACTAGACATAGATCCAAAAATGTGAATGTGGTTTGAAATTGAAATTTGACACAAGGAAAAAAAATCTTGGAAATAATTTGAGAAACATAACAACACTATAGTTCTCTAAAGGTATGACAAATGGTTTGCTTCAAGACTTTTAATGCACATAATTTAGAATCAATTGGGTAGAATAACAATTCCCTTTTCAAATAAGTGACATACACACACAAAGGTTCAATAAACAACTAAGGCAAAGGTGTGATTTCAAATGGATGGAATAACACTTTTCAAATAAAGGAGTAATGTATAAACAAGACCCATTTTAGATGGGGTATGGTAAATAAATAGTTTTGACTCAAGACCATGGAAGTAAAATGGACAACAAAAAACACGTAAGTGTAAAATCCTAAATCATAAAACCAACAAGGTTGCATTTTAATAACAAATTATATCTATATAATTACTCTTGAGATGATTTTAAATTGTTAATGCAAAAATTAAAAGTTAATGAAAATAGAGTTTTAGGCCCCCTCTTCTCTCAAGAGTTTGTACGATGACATAGAACTTAAGGCTACTCACCCTTCATCAACAGTATATTCAAGAAAAGTGTGGTTATTTAAACTATCAATTTTAATTTGTTTCTAAATGGTCCCATATGTGTGGCAAACACTAGGGCACAATCATGTAATTGAGATCTGCATTAACTGGCTTGTTGTGAAAAAGCTTGTCCTTTTCACAATCACTACATCCATCAATTGCTCAGTGTAGTGTGATGTTTGAGTTTCCCCTACATTCTGAGGCCAAGTATCACTAACTATTTGACCCTAAGAATTTAATATTTTTTAATTATTTAATTTATTTTGATTAGAATTTTTTCTCTTTCAAGATTTGATTAGGAGCCCGACTTAATAGATCCATAGGCCAAATTTTTAGTTGTTATGCCACAAAGTGATTAGGGATGAATATGTGAGAGGTTATTATTGCATACAAGATAATATCCCAAATATAGATGCTTCAACATGATTTTGAGAATTTATGAATGATGCATGATAAAATTTGGTTGTTCAGTGATTCTTATGCTAATTTGCAATGGTTGGTAGGAATGGGTCTAAAGTCTGGTCAAAACCCAGTTGTGGCTAGTTTTAGATGTTTGCAAAAAACTATCCAACACTTTCAAATATTCTTATTCCTTATCTCTTAAGATTTAAAAAATCCCTTTTATTTACCTTTTTATCTTCCCTTAGCCTTTTTCACCCATTTCTCATGGGTGACAGAACTGCCCTTATAGGTGATGAAACCACCCTTTCATGTTACATAACTGTTGCCTTTGTGATGGGTTTATCAATGTGGTTGTGTAAACCACCATAGTGGTTACATAATAATAGTGGGACTCATTAAAATAGGTTAATTTACATAATTCATATTAGATGTTTCATTCTCATAGGTTATGGTTACATAACCACCCTTACAAATAGAGGCAATTCCATCACCATTATTCCATCTTCCAAATTTAGCTCCTGTGAATCATTATTTGACATGTTTTACATGATTGTTGTCATGTGTATTGACTATGTCATCCTAATTCCACATCCAATCAGACCTAACTCTCTCCCTCTTTTATTTCAATAATTTTGAGTTCCTCCTAAATTCAAATCTTAGTTAAACTTAGTTAAACTCCTTCATGTAAGATTCATTGTTATTTTACAAGTAAACCAATTTTGGCCTGATTTTAAATCCAAAAATTTGCACTATAAGCTTAAGAGTTTCAAATCATGTATAGCCACAACCTATTAAAATTTATTTTTATCTTTGATTTGATTTATTTTGTGTATTACTATAAGGTTTTGGATAGGGAGAGCCATTATTCTTACAACCCAGCCTTTGTAAATGGTGTCTTTAACTAGCCATCATCAACTATTCCTTATTTATAACTATGTATCTTATCTTAATATCCCTCTTGTGATATTCATTTATTTATCATATTTTTTGTATAATTACTTACATCTTATTTTGATGGAAAGGATCCAATATATTGAGGACCATAGTGCTACAAATTTCTCAGTTTTAGCTAGTCTGCATCAAAATTAGGTTGGATGTTCTTAGTGTAGATTTTTTTGTTTTATTAAATTAGGTTAGATTAGATTAGTATTTATTTTTTATTTTATTAAATACTTATTTTATAACAAAAATTAAAATTTGATAGGATAAATATCTCTCTTCCTTTTCTTATCTTTGATATAAAAAAAGGCAATAAATAGATTCTTTATTTTGCATTCCTTTCAGTAGATCTACTTTCATTAGAATAAAATATTACAATAAATATTTAGAAAGGTTTTAATAATAATTTCATACACTTTCATCCAACACAATTTTTATTTTCCATGTGCAAAATAAAATTCATTTCTCTCATAATAATCAAATAACAAGCAACAAAACCTTGGACAAACTCAAGTAAACAAGAGGCTTTCACATTTATGATTTTATAATTGATTTAAATTAATTTTAATGTTTTTATTATTAATATTTATATAAAAATAATCATTTATATTTCTTACTTCTTTTCAAATTAATCAGTTAAATTTTGATCTCAATAACTAGGAAAGTTGAAAAGTTAGCTTAGTTTGTTGGTTTGCAAGAAAATTACAAAAGAATTAGAGTGTTGTTGTTTTGGGATAGATTATTTCTTGCATTGTGTGCATATATATAAAAAAGACTTCACATTATATTCATCCCTATAATAAATAAATAAAAACTACAAAAACACATGCACTTAGATGGCATTTAAACAAAGCTAGGAAAATTCAACATCTTGCATAATAAGATAGATCTTTTTCTCTCTCTCTTTCCAAGTATTATCAAATTATTGGAAAAATAAATAAAAAAGAGGTTTTGATTTCATTCATTTTCAGTTTTTTCATTTATTTACTTCCAAAATATGAAATTTCATCAAGCAATCATTTTACTTCTAAATTAAAAAAACAACAAAAATAAATAAAACATTGCCAAAATCCTTATCTAGCTGTACAAGCCAAAAGAAACTTACATCCAAAAACACAAAAATTATTTACATATATATATATATATATATATATATATATATATATATATATATATATATATATATATATTCCCTAATCCCTCTTAGATGTAGTCACCCGATCGCATAACTAACATACAATCTGACATTAATATCAAGCTTAGGAGAGAGGTATTCCATTCCAATGTAATACCCAACCTCATTGTAGGATATTTCAACACCTTAGAATAATAATAATAATGAATTCATGATCCACCCATAATTGATTTTCCCTGAAATAAAGGTTGTCACTACAATGTTATCCAGGTCTAGTTTCCCATTCTCACCTCCATTTTCTCCTTGGGTCTAGCCTCATCTTATATCATTCACATTTATCTATGTCATTTATCGGGCATATAAAACATGATAGAGTATATCTCTTCTCATGATTTTATCATCCCAATCTCCTCTATTTCACTATTCCTATCATTGACTAGGAGCCTCACCTTCTTGTGATCTTAGAGATCAAACGACGTTGAAGCTCTATGTTTGTATAGCTCGATGCTTTTAATGAGAATCATGACACTAATGAGTTATTTTTGTTATATCACAAGAAACCATTACCTCCACCCACTAAATCTCATTTCACCCAATAACCAACCCAATATATATCCAATCCATTATATCAGTTGCCTTAGCCTAACCTCAAGGAGTTGAGTACACACTTTAGCATGTACTATTTACATGTACACAAATTGGTGAAACTAATGTGAAGGACTTATATTATTTGTGTTTACCTTTTTATTCCTCTTCTCCTACCTCCCTTATCCATTTTCCTTCATCCTTCCATTTATTCTACTGGTATTCATATACCCCCAAAATATCTATGGACATGAAATAGGTGAATCTCTTAGCCTGGAGAGCTATAGGAAAAACTAGCTCAACTATATTGGTATTTAATTTATGATTTGGGAAAACCTGAACTTTAACACCAATTTAGACTACCAAATCTATAATTACTCTCATCTTAACACCCAAACTAAGAAATATAAGATGTATCTAAAACTTCAAGTAACCACCCTTACTCCAACTCTATGACCCTTATTGGGGGAGACACAACCACTCATTGCATGACAACTATGCCATCCATTAGATTAAAAAGCCTATACATAGAAATCAATTCCAAATATTATCATTACCTAAGAAGGATCGACCACTTAGAAGACAAAGTTAATCATATACAAGTGGATGTACATTCTCTTAGTAGGAGTCAAGACACCTCTAACCTACAAGTAAAAATCACAACCCCTACCCCTGGGTCTCTCACCCCAAACCAACCTCCTCATAATATCTTTTATCATATATCTATACCTCACATATAAGATAATAATGGGCCTAACACCAACATGGGACCAAACTAACTCATCAACACCCTGGTGGGTCGCATTCATGACCTAGATAATAACAAACAAAATTTGGGCTGGGGGATGGGCCCAAATTTTGTTACACAAGCTCATCCATATCCTTATCTCATCCAAATTATGTCTCATCAAACACAATAGATTAATGTTACATAATTCCACCATAGTAAGATTAAGTGCTCCCACCAAGCCATGTCCTTCACCAACCCCTTAAAGATATCCTTACTCATGGGGTCCCCAAAATAGACACTCTTTTTTAACCCTAAAATGTGATCTAGTTGATCTTATTGTTATTCTTAGATTTGATTAAAGAGTTATATATAAATTAAATAAAAAAAGGGTGATAATTATATCTATAACAATCCAATTAGATGTTAAACTAAGATATAAGAATGCACTAAATTTATTATGTTGAGTATAGTCTAATTATGAAAATTATAACAATGCTAGATATAGAAATGACAAAGAAGTAATGTACTTATCTTATTCTATTGTTAATTTATTTATGGATCTAGACTAGGTATAAATTAGGCTATAAGGATATTCTATAATAATCATCATATTCTAGATTTGACACTTCTAGAGTTTTAGACATTAACATTACCCTGGAATGGTTGCATTGACACTATTATCTGAGTTTGATGCAAGTGTCCTATATGGAATATATATTGTAAAGGGATGCAACCACTTAGAATATTCTAGGTTTTGTATCACCTTTTCTCTAGTGTATTTATATCTAGGTCATGGACTATCACTCTCTATGAAATGGCAAAACCCTAGTTTTCCATCTTCATAATGGCCTTAAGGAAAATGGGTTAGTGGTCACATAGTGTCAAGATGACCCCAAAGACCCGACTATCATAGGGAACTTTATACATATAAAATAATCTAGAAGAGGGCCTCAAACTCATGTATTCACCTCTACATGTTGGCTTGTGTGTGAATCATACAATGTGTGCAAAATAAGTACAATATTAACCTCGTTTGTAACTTAGAAAATAAAGATTTTTGGGATGCTCCTTTAGTAATTCAAACCTATATATGTGTTATACCTATTAATGGTGTGTAAATAGTGAATATTTATTAAATTGAATGTTGGATAGAGTTTTTTTGAGAATTTTCCTTTGTCTCTTTGGTCTCTTTGTTCTTTTTCTAGGTGAGGAATGAATGAGGGTTGATCTTGTGTGTGTGTGTGTGTGTATAAATTTTGAGTAATAACTCACATGAAATCACTTAGGATAAACATTATAATACATTTAATTTGAAAATTAAATGACTTAATGGCATGAAATCACTCAGGTTACTAATGTCAATGCTAATGTCTATCCCACACATTAGTTTATAGGGAGTAAAGAAGCAGGTACAAGATTAGAAATTTTAGAGATGGAAGATAAGTAAATTTTAATCATTTTATATGAGCAAAGGTTTTCTTTTCATACACATAAGACTAGTTGGACTAAGAAATATTTTCCAAGGGGTAAAAAGATAGAGTAGATGCCAAACTTGAAAAATCAAGAAATATATATAACTAAGAGGAACATCTAAGGTATGATTTTACCAAGTGTATAAGACTGAGGTTATATATAATCATAAAATAGTGTCTACATTTCCCCTTTTAATATAGTAATGAAATTTATAGTTTAAAGGAAAGGAATGCGTACCTAGATGTGTATGCACACCTTATCTTTGCATGTACCCAACTTGAGTGCTTTTCTGGTGACTAAACTAAAACCAAATGGATGTTACATAATAAAATTAGTACATATAATGTGGGATTGAAAGTACTTAAAATAGATTAAAATTGAAAGATCAAGATTTCAGATTATACATGTGTGTTGATGTAACCACCTTACCTATTGGTAAGTTGTTTTAAAAAGATGTATCATTGTAAGGCTCTAAAAATGATATTAGGAAAAATATAGATAAATATTGAAAATACATATATCCAATGAGAGAGAGAGACATAAAGAGAGATATTGGAAGGCACATGCCCCTAACTATGGAGCAAAAGTGAGTTTCCACCTAACAATTGAGATTAGACTAACCATGAAACCTAATGATACTTATAGCTTGTTGAAGATGGATGATACAATCAAGTCCAACCTAAAAACTTATCAAGATTGAGAGATTTAATCATCTCAACCATACCAAAAATTCAACCAACTACTATATTATATTGGATTAATAAAGTCCATAAAATCCCATTAGGTATCAGTACAATAAGAGTGTGTGATGCGGTAACACTCCATAAAAGTGTTTTAGAATCTAAAAATGACTTAGATTTTGCAATATTAGGCATAAATTACATAGGGTATGCACCTTAAATATGTCTCATGTTGAAATTGTGTATAATAATAATGCTAATGTATAGAATTTTCCCATAACTGTGAATCTAAATCATATAACTATGTGATTTGGTCATTTTGGAAAACTATGTAAGTGTGGAGAACATGCTTCCAAATCCTTCGCCCACTATAGATGAAATTTTATGAAAATTGATATAAGTACCAATGTAGAGAAAATGTTTCTAAAACATGCCTCTACTATAATCTGAAGATGCTTAATATTGAATATGTGTGGATAACATGCTTCTAAAGCATCCCCCCATAGATTCTAGGAACTATGAATATGTGGAAGCCATGCCTATATGACATGACTATGTTGAATCTGAAAACTAATATAAGTATCATATATTGAATAAGTGTGGATAAAATGCTTCCAAAACATGCCTCCACTAATCTTATAAAATATGCCAAAGTGTGGAGAACATACCTCTATGACATGTCCCCACTAATACACCCTTCCTTTTAGGCAAGGGAATGATATGAAATGGTATTTACCTCACCTCAAAACAATAAGACAATTGTATAATCTATGATTATAACTATTTACCAAATTTTGACCCCAAGTCAAAATTGGTCACCCACTTTAGGTTGAAATATCATAGGGTTGTGAAACATTTTTAATGGTCTTTTCATGGTTCCATATGGTCATATTTGCCCTTGTCTAGTCTTGTCCAAGTTCTAATCTTAGTTTCACTTGTCTAGTTTTATGGTCAATCACAAGGTTTTGGAATGGTCAAACATGGTCAAAGTTTTAATATAGTCTAGGGTCATTATAAAAAGGTTATTTAGGTTTATTTAATGTCATATTATCATTCTCTAAATTTTATTTGAGTCTTATATGCAAGAAGTCATATTTTGGCCACCTTTTGGCCCATGTAGAAGAGTTGGACATGCCATTCCAAGAAGAGAATGTTTTAAGAAGATTCCAAAACACTTGTAATGTCACAAAAAGGTCAAATATGGTTTAGGAATAGTCATAGTGTGATTGAATCTGCATTTCAATACTTAATCTTGGTAAAAGGACACTTTACAAGCACTTATAAGGACTTTTAAGATTAATTTTTTTAGTTAAAAATAGTTTAAAAGTGTCTCTTAGGATCCTTTAGACCATTTTTCCATATTTAGACCAATTTTTAGGTTTAATTGACACTCCAAATACCTTTTATCCTCCATCACTACCTTCACAAGCTCAAGAAGGCAAATTTGAACTAAATGGTACAGTGAGGTGAGAGAGAGAGAGAGAGAGAGAGAGAGAGAGAAGAGAGAGAGAGAGAGAGAGAGAGAGAGAGAGAGAGAGAGAGAGAGAGAGAGAGAGAGAGAGAGAGAGAGAGAGAGAGAGAGAGAGAGAGAGAGAGAGAGAGGAGAGAGAGAGGAGAGAGAGGAGAGAGAGAGAGAGAGAGAGAGAGAACTTTAGCCATTATTAGGGTTCATAGTAAGCTTAAAAATTAATGGCATTGATTTATATATTTATGGCTTATTATTTATGAACAATCGCTAAGAGTGACAACATGTCACTATGGCCTGTTTATTAAAGAGGGGTTTGTTCTTACACTTATTTATCTACTTCATAAATTGATGGAGAAAAATGGTTTTTAGGGTGGTTTCAAAGGTAATTTATCTCATTTTCATGGTGGCTTCATCAAAAAACTCATATTTATGAGGTGCTCTTCACTTAGAGGGAAAATGTCTTGGTGTATAAGGTCTTTCAGATAATCCTACTATAATTTATTATTTCCTTTTCCTGGTGGTTATTCTCAGAGGTTTCTAGTTCTTTTTCAATAATGGGAGCTCACTCATTTTCATGGAATTTATTGTTCTTATCTGAGATATGTCTTTTGTATATATTCATTCAGTACGATGCTCTTTGGGAAAATGGTCAGGGTTTGTACAACCCATTATATGTTTGATTGTCAATAATGGGATCAAATGTTAGTGACACATCATAGTGCATGGTTCTATTATGATATTGTATCATTATAAGTGTATAAAGTTTAAGATAAGATACCATATGCATACTCTTCAATAAGATTCATAGTTATTTCCTTCATAGGCATGTTATATAGACTGTAGAGTGTTTGGAAGATGGCCCATTGCCCATAAAAGAACATAAAACACTTCTCCCATGCATTTTTATAATCTTGATTTCCTCACTACCATCATCAAAGTGATAACATTTGACTAGAATACTCCAATTATCTATATATTGAGCTTTTATATTGCTTGATTGTGTATAGTCCATATAATATCAGTTAGGTGAGTTGAAGGGGGTGACATAATACTTATTTTAATCTCTATAATACATTAAAAAAATGACATAAGGAGGTGTAGTGGTTTGACAAGGTTGAGGAGTTCAATAATTCAAAAGAATGGTTGTTTATAATAGTAAATAGTCCATAATGACCTACATGCCCTAATCCTATAGGTGCACAATTTGGACTAATATAAACATCAACCAACCAATAAAAGTGAGTCTCAATCCTGAAGACCTAACTAAATTGAAAATGAAATAGGACATAGTCCTTAAACAAGATACTAGGTCACTTGTAGATCAAGGATGAGGGTGAGAATTGAGTTGATAGTCTAAATAAACACCTAAAATATTGTATATAGTATTGTGTACTTGATGGCAAGTGAAAAGTGATTTGAAAGTGTCACAGAAAAAAATTTTATGACTTGTATACATTAGAATTTTAGCTAAGTTTATGGACTATTAAGGAGGTGAGTGATGTTGAAAGAGAGATCTAAAACATAATTTTCAACTCAAATACCCTAAAAAGAACACCTATAGGTTATGATAAGTGACAATAGACCTCAAGGTAAAGAAGGAGATGAGGTGTTCAAAACCAAATTGAGACTTCAACCAGCTTAAAAAACATGGAGAGGATTAGTGATATTGACTAAGAGACCTAAAAACATAAGAGAATGCAATCAGAATAGTCTAAAGATCACCTATAATAGTTGTATATAATAGAGATGGCCAAGGGTCCTGACTAAGTTAGGAAGATCATGGAATCTACATGAATAGTGAAATGGATTCATTTGAGTTGAAACCTTCAAGTGTGTATTGACACAGTGAGAAGACCAATTTCTAAATTCCTAAGCCTAAACATAGTCAATAGTCCTAATGAGCATATACAGGTGGCTAGATAGATAGTTGGTCTTAAGTCTAGTGAAGAAATGGGAAAAGTAGTGTTTATAAATTCTTTAAACATATTTTTATATTTCATATAGGCTCAATATCATTGAAAATTCAGTGATTTCAAGGTGAAGTCTCAAACTTCAAAACATAGTCAAAATAACCTAGAAGTCACCTACATGATACATAAGAACGTAGGCTAGTTCTTAGCCTCAAGCAAAGGGTAGAGATGGTTGAGATGTGTTTAGTTCCACTTCAAATAAGATGCAAAGGTCATAAGGTCATGAGACCAAAGTAAGTATTATGTGATGGAACAAACTAAGCTATAAACTACAAGACATAGTCAATCAAACACAAGCCTACAATCTAGTAATGAGAAAGATTAGTGTGTGTGGGAGTTCCATAGGCATGACCATGCCTTGAAAATTGGTACAAATTAGGTTTAATTTTAAGAGGCCCTAGTGGAAAACCTATTGGAAATATTTGGCAATTCTAGTGAAATTTGATTCATTGGTGTGAGGAATCCTCTATGGGTGATGGCAAATCCTTTATTGACTATTTTATATACAATGGTTTGGTTTTACCATAACATAGATACGAAAAATGATTACACTAAAATTATATATTGAATGCCCATGCCAAGATGTTTGCATCAAATAGATAGATCAACCAACTATGCTAAATGGCTAGGTTGACCTAGTTGGGTCAAATGGTTAAGCTAAATGGCTGTGTAAAATAAATGTTCCAAACCACTGAGTTGAATGGATTTTGAGCATGTGTAGTGCTAAATAGTGATGCCAAGACACATTGATAGGTGACCTGTGTAATCAGTCTACTATCTAGTTTCCTCGATCGCCTCCCCTATTCTATAAATACTCTCCCCCTACCCTAATTTTTTAACATGTTGTAGAAGAGATTTTCTTGTCCCTGTTTGCCCCCACCAGCATGAATTCCCCAACCATGGAAATAGAATTCATTTTTAAGAACCTGTTATGCCTAGACATTTTGAGATTCATATAGTATCTAGATGCATAAAATGATTGGATTTTAGATTAAAACTTTTAGTGTCCTACTGTACACACCCCAGTGTGAAATAGACACTTTCACTACTAAAAATTTTCATGTATTCCTATGACTATAACAATAAGATCTTTACCATGAACGTGGAATCTAGAATGATTTCCTTTGGTACCTTGCCAGAAGATATTCACAATTTGACAAGTCTTTCATTTCACAATGAAACCCTAGTGAGGTTTGAAATCAATGTTGATATATGATGAAAGAAGTTTTTGGTGAAATTTTTTGGCTTGCACATAAATCAAACTAGTATGTAATTATAAATTTGTTTTTATATTCAAAATTCAACTTTTGAGATGTAAAATTATCATTTTCTATTTCATTTTAGATGGTCAAAAGAGGGGCCTCCACATTGAAGATGTTACTAACCCTTTTTTTAAAGTAATGGTTCAATTTTTCCAAGCCAAAATTGTATTACAAGGAAGATCAATAGATATTCCCTATTGGGCATTGGTTTAAATTTCTAGTACTCTTTCTAAACTGAGATATGATGGGTGATATTTTATTTCTACTAGGATAAGGCTTGAATTAAATTGTTACTTGTACCAATCCTAGTTCCACTATTTCTTATTTCAAATCTTATTTTGGAATTGTACTATGAGGCCTTATTTTACCTCCAAAAAGCACATGTTCCAAATATGCTTAATCCAAATACGAGCACAAACATTTTGTTTGTGAAGGAATAGGATGTTAGTTTATTTGTTTATTTGTTAAACTAGGGTTTAATATTTGCTTATTTATTAAATGGTTACCAATGTAAAGATTAATAAATGTTTGAACTTTTTTTGTTATAGGGAAGAATTCATGTCCTCATAAAAAAATAATCTGCCTTAAAAGTATAATGTGAAGTTAAGGATCTATAGATTTGGAATCTGTAGAATCATCCTTGCAATCATTTTGGCTTTTGAAATGTCCAAGAGTTTATTTGAGGTTGTCTCTATGTGCATGTTTTATATTTAAAAATTTCAAATGATGTTTTAATTTTCAAGTGCATTATTTTATTTATTTGTTTTATTTTTTAGTTGACTTGGCAATAATTTAGATCATGGAACAACCACCACCACAACAAACTGCAACATTTACTATGCCTTCTCGACCCTCTATGGAAATTATTTTACATTACATGTTTTTTTTTTTTTGGTTTTTTGGTTTTTTATTATAGTATTTTAGAATGAAATTCATTTTATAATGTAATATCTCAAAACACCCCTATCACTCACAATAAAACACATATATTAGAGGATACACTATCTTCAAATACAAGTACTAAAATTTTAATTTCAAATTAGCATATAACTTTATTTTTGAAAGTTATTTATTTTCTAAAATAACTTACATTTTGTAGGGAATCCTCAATCTCTGAGGAACATTATGCCACCACCTCAGCTATCAAACTCAGTTCTCTCAATGGGGAAGACTCTTCCATTACAACCACTGCAACAAACTATAACACTATAATTATCATGCTCCCAATTCCCCTCTTTCTCTATTAGAGGTGTATCGAGTACTTAGGGATTGACTTCTTTACCAAAAATTGAACTTGACAAGGAATATCTAGGGATTGAAAGTGGTGCTAATGTTGGAGCTACTTTCAATCCACATGATTTTATCAAGGAGAATCAATAGATGTTCATGTGACTGCTCAGAAGGCACCTTCACTCAGTTCACCATAGAGTCCCACCCCAATAGATAATATTTTCCTATCTGATGATGCCAATACACATTTTCCACTAAACAATTTGGTAGAAAATAGTATTTATACTAATCTTTATGAGGGAGTAATTGATGAATTAAAAAAATTACATGTGTGGGAGTTTTGAGTGAAGGCATTGATAAAATAAATAAATACACATTATCACAACCACTCCCAATGAAGAAAATTTGTTTGCATTGGTGTAACATAAACGCACAAAGATTGATTCTTTATTTTCCAAAGCTAAATCTGGATCAGTTACTATTGCTAATAATTACAATGATAATGTGTTGACTATTATGCTTAACATGTTGGAGAATTTGAATGAAGAAGCCTAGGCATATTATAATAAATGGATAAAATACACCAACCTTATTGTGATTGTGAATGTGGATAAGGAAAAATATTTAGTAATGTATCTTAATTTTAATCAAATTTCATGGCATACTTATTTTTGTTCACATCTAATTACATTTCATTTTAAATTATAGGTAAAAATATGAGAACTTGAAAAAAGAAGATAAGGTCCTCCATGTGCATCTAAAAAATGAATGGAAAAGTTTATTATTTTTCATTCAATTCAAGGAGAATCTTGTTCTATTGAATAAATAGAATAACACACTCTGAAAAATCATTAAGGAACAAGGACAGGATCTTGATGCCTTATTTAAGTAGAAGATAGTTTCCAATTCAAGTCTACTTTCTATAGGAGATGTTGGAAAAGAAAAAAGGGAAAATCTTGGTCTTATTAATTCTATGGATATGGATCTATGAAAAATCCATGGATATTGAAGGACAATAGTGGTATAGAGGATGTTGTGGTTGAGAAAGTAGATGAGAAAGTGGTTGAGAAAGTGGTTGACAAAGAAGTTGAGAAAGTGGTTGATAAAGTAGCTAAGTAGTTGATAATCTATTCTATAATATTTGTAAACAATGTTTTATTTTAAAAAAATATATTTTAAATGACACTTTCCAAGTTCGGATATGCATTGACCAATTTATTGAGTTTTAATTCACTAGATGAGCCATGTAGATTTGAAATTTCAATTTGAATTTTATGATGTTGTATGGTGTTAGGACCCCTTTTTATATTTATGATGCACTTTTGAAACTCACATATCAATATAAATGTATTAATATCACTATATTCCTTTATACAATGTTCCCCCTAACACAATCACAATATATTACTCTTTTACACTCAACACTTACCAAGAAACAAGGAAATGCATTTTAGAAAATGTATAATAATTATTGCATATTATGATAAAAGAGTGATTTTTTTTGTGTGGAAGATCTCTTATTTATTATATTTGGAGTGTTTATTTAGTAAATCATGATTTGAGATGTCTTTGAGGCCATTAGAAAGGCACATTCATATTTGGTAGAGGTCTGTGTTGAAGATAGTATTGTGATAGTCAATAATAATGATGATTCATCAAAGTTGAAAAGATGCATGAATGATTGTGATCATGAACTATAGAATATATTCATGGATTATTTAATGTTATGAGGATGTTTAGATAGATAAGGACTCATAAAATCAGTTTTATTCATATGAAAATTGTTATAAAGTAGAGGTAAGGTCTTTACAAATATGTGAACTATGTATTGGTGAAATTTTGAAAAAATAAGACTAAGTAGGAAACTCTTATTAATAAACATGGTCTAATATATGGCATGATTGTCATTTATATTCATTTATATGTGATTCAAAGGTTATATTTTATTTGATCACTTTATTCTGAGAAGAATCAATTTTAAGACTGACTATAATAAAAAAAAGGGTATTTGTGCAAGGTCTATTTATGGATATTACACAATCACATTGGTCAGATAGAGTGCTTGGGAAATGGCAAAATGTCTAGTATTAGTTGAAAAGGAATATTTGAAACAAAAAGTTCAACATTTTTTATTTCATCTCACTATCCATTGATACATTATGTTGAAAACAAAATCTTATAATCTAAAAAATTATAAATAGGTCTACCTATTTTTACAATATGGTATATATATATATATAATATATATATATATATATATATATATCCTTTAGATGGGACTACATGACTTTTCAAAATTTGCTTTCAATTGTTCTCCCTTTCTCCAAGATTTTTTTGACATTTCTTATCATTTTATACTCACATTCATGCATTATTCTACATTTTTCCACCTATTGTGTTCTTGTTATCAATCCATGTGGGTGCATCACTATCTCATATACTTTTCCACAATGTTTCTCAATCATATCCAATTTCAGTTGAATTCTATGTTGCTTTCTTATTTTCTAGCTACATATTGTACATCTACATTCTATTGGAGTATCATCAGCAGTTTTTAAGATCTACAAGTTCTATGAAGGGAAATTTTGTTGCCCCATCCACCTTAAAGGACCTTCCAATTGTCCATCTTCTGCTCTTCATGAATATTTCTAAGTGGTGGTTTCAGCAAAACTTTATGTTTGGTAAGAACCAACAATCTCTTCTATAAATTGAGTGTCATTATCATTGTCATCAAAAACCAAAGGAGCATCTTCAAGTGGTGGCATGCCTTCATCAAAAAATATTTAGGGGGTGATATGTTTATTTTGGTTGATTTTTTGGGTGAGATAACAATGGAGATTTATGCATGTAAAATTGTTTTAATATTATTGAATAGTTGAAGTCAAATTTATGACAAACTTAAAAATAATAAATATTTATATTTTGAGTGCCTTGTGATTATGTGTAGTCTTTTTAGTTGGCTGTTTAAAATAAGATAATATGGATGATTTCCTTGATAATTGGCCCATTTTTTTACTGTTCACACTAGATGCCATGATGGTTAAAGATAGAACACTTTAATTCT